>JANAVB010038018.1:25551753-25671581 GCA_029216955.1 Iris pallida
CGATCATGATTTTGATTTGTGTTTGAATAGGAAGTTGAGTTTTGATATCACTTACACATTTTTGGAGGACTGATTCGATGATTTGGTGTTCTTCGTGTCTAAAACGGACACGCACACACGCACGCTGACACGGTAGCAGTGCCCTGCTACCCGAGTGTCACTGTGGATACGACACGCCACGTGGTGGCCTGTCACTTGACACAGACCAAGGGGCAGTGACTGACATCACACCCCTTGAATCTTGTGTCGTCTTGTGTCGTGTCGGAGGAGTAATTGTTCCCACACTGAATTTGTATACGAACTGTGCACACAGTTTTTCTCAACTGATACGGCTTCCATATCGGACACTGACACGACTTGGACACGTTGCAGGCACTTGTGCATGTAGTCCTATGCTAGGCGTACACTCGGACGTGACCACGTGGCATGAAGTGTCACGTGTCGTGTCCACGAGGCGACTGCATCGCAGTACGATGCAGTCTGTGCACAGTTTTGTATCCGTGTTTGTGTGGTCATTTAGACACGATCGTGTCCAGTTTCTTGGACACGAATGACACCCCTAGACACGTAATTATATGGAGAATACACCTACATGCCTGATTGCTGAAATTCATTGGTTTGATTAGGTTTTCAAATTTGGGTTCTTGTGTATCAGTCATTTCCTATTTTGATCGAATATGAACTGTCAATTATTATATGAATATGAACCTAATTCCTGAGTTAGGATTTTGATCGCAAAACATGATTTTGATTTCATAATCTTGTTCTTATGCATGTACACTACATTACCCTGTTGAAATTTCTAGACACTATTATACTGTTTTTGAAAACTGAACTGAGTTTTGGGTTCAATTCGAAACATGAAATTCTGATTTAGGTTAATATAGTAAAACTGACTTTAATTTGTATTTCTTTTTACTGATTGTTAATGATTAGTTTAGTTTAACATAATAATTCATATGTTTAACAGTTTATCCCTTTCTGAAATCATGTGTAGATTGTTAGGTTTCAAATTGGTTTTGATAATGTTAAACTAAGAATTAATGGGTATAACCTGAGATTGGTTATCAATAAACTGAGTTTTGGTTTCATGTTTTGTATGGGTTTTGAATGCATATGTATTCACTGTTACTTGGTTCCCAGTGGGATAATTAGAGAATAGGTTGTATTCCAAGTGGTTTAAAGATTGACTGAGTTTTAAATGATTAACTGAGTTTGGTTAAACTCGATATGAACTGAGTTCAATTTCAGTATTTCCTATCGTTCCTGTTGTGCTTTCGATTTCAGATTTATAAATATGCATGATATGTTTCATTGATATGTTAGATTGTAAGGGAATCCTTGTGAAAGGTTGTGAATGGAATTCGAATGAGAGAAATTGCTTTAACTGTTGATTTGGGGTTGAACCTATGAGATGTTTCCTGAGTTTAGTCAAATTCCTGATATTAATGCATTGAATGAACACATTAGACACCACACAATTCCTGTCATTTGATTTATAGAAAAATTGATATCATGATAGGGTATGGTAGGCTCGAGTTTGGCTTTTGAATTGCTTTTGGCTCTCAATTTCATGAGATGCATGTACATAGGACTTGGTCATCATTGGTTTCCTGAGATTGATTTCCATTCCTCTCCTTAAAACCAAAATCTGAGATTTACTCCTAGTTCCTCACAGGCCTACACATTCATGAAACCAAATTCCTGAGACACATGACACTGTTTTAATACCCATGAACCTGGGCAATGTCTGAGACACTTAGGACACTGTTTTTCCTGTCACTCACACACCTATCTAGCTCACTGTCTCTACACGTACACAGGCCATTTTCCTGGAACCAGTCACACATGGTTCCATATTGTTTGCAAATCCTGAAACCTGAGAATAGAATAGGAATTGGGTTAGATTCACATTTATAACCTGAAAACCAAGTTTACTTGAAACCTGAGAACTGTGTGGACTGATATTTAACCCTCAATGCTCTCATGTACATATACCCCCCTATTAATAAACTGAACATGGAATTCATTTGAAATCTGAGAACTTAAATACCATACCTACATTTTACTATTTTGTAAACCTGAAATGAATGACCAATTCCTATTGAGCTGCCTTGATACAAACCTGGGTTGAGACACACTGGATTCCTGTACACAGAACACTCATTCATATTCACACACAGGGGACACCTACACACTACTGGTTCAACACTGAATGACTAAGACACTGTTGTTTCTTGAGTTGTGATACACTGAAATGGTTTCCTAAGACACTATTTTAAATTCCTGATTTCCTTTTGTGTTGTACACACACATATACATATGCACACACACTCTCTCATGTGTACACACTCACATGCCTAGGCTTGACACCATTACACAATCACATGTTCTTCTTTTTTTTCCTCTCTATATAGATGTAATAAATATAAATAATGAGTAAATGTGAATTTGTAATGTGATATGTATATTGCTATGGGTATATACATATATGTGTATATATAATATATAAATTATGTGATTGATGGCTTGTATAGCCTTGTGATTGGTGTGATTGCTAGACTAGGCTTGGTCAGGCCTAGTGAGACTTATCAGACTTGTTGGATTAAGTTTGACCTAGTTGACCTAGCCTTGACTAGTATAGTTGACTGGAGTTAACCAAGGGTTGACTTTAGTCTAGTTTGACCTAGACGGCATGCAGATGCATTGTAGATTACATTTATCATCCCTTGTATACATCTTGACTTGTGTTGCTCTAACTAGGAGTCAGGTATCTCATCTCGGACAGTACATTTACTTCAGACATTCAGATACGAGGTAATTACATTCTCTGACCGTTTCATACTTGTCTGGATTTACATTCTTGCTCTAGATTACTGTACTTGATGCTGACACGATCGTTATCACGGATTGGTACTATATCGATCTTCTTCTGAGATGTTATCTCCTTGTATTCACTAAATACATATTGTGATGTGCGTTTCACTTACATATTATATTTATTGAATACCCTTGTTATTGTACACTCATTGTGCATATTGTACTCTCATTATCACATTGAGCCATTGTACAAGCCATTGTATAAGGTAACGTAACCGAATTGGATCCTTGCGTATTGATTGGGGAGGGAGAGTAGAAATGATTATATGATCAATCCTATTATATAAGAAATTGTATATGTCCATTGTACACCCACGTACAAAGGAGTCCTATTTTATTGTATAACCTAACCCGTTTACATAACCATATTGTGCTCTAAATCACATGTTGCTTACAGTTCTTACTTATCATATATAGATATTTCCCATTATCAAATCTCTACTGTTTTTATATACATTCTTTTTTCAGTGTTTCCTGTACCTTACTCTATTGCATGCTTTATATTTCCTAACATGATATGAACTGCGTGAGATGTTTTGTGCTCGCTCCCGTCCTGACTGGACCTATTGAAAATTTTACAGAGGATGATGAGGAACCCTGCACCCTTACTTGGAGCTTGCCTAGTTGACACTCGCGACCTGGACCCCTGGAGAGGTTCAGGCAGCTGCTCAGGATGATACCTTGTATAGTGTAGATAGCTTAGACTGTTCCTTCTTTTCATGTTTAGTCGTTGTCTTTATTTTCAGAGTTGTATATTTTAGAGATGATGAGATTTTGTTATTTCATTCTGCTGTACCTCAGTTGAGGATTTCTTATCTATTTCCATCGTGCTACATTCTACCTTAGATTGTGATTGAGTTGTACCTCTGTGTTGGCCTCCTTTTGGAGAGTATATTTCATGTTATGTAGTTATAGTTCATGACCTAGAATAGCATTCTACCGCCGACACTGCGGCGTAGGCTAGGCGTTGTTACGTTCTTGTACCCTCACAGTGGGTGCGGGTCGTGACACGTTTTTAGTGGTGGCCCATGCAGGTCGAGTTTATGTAGTGGTATTCGAACTAGAGTATCACTACAGCCTGCAGTAGGATTAGGATATTTTGGTGGCACTCAATCACATTAGGAAAAACTCCTTATCATATCCCTTTTATCTAAATTTGCTGCTTGTTGTTTTCCTTGAATATAAACTGTCCTCCTTTGAATTTTTGCTTCATTCTCAGAAATTGCTTCTTGTTTTGATCTGTCTTCATGATGGATATGAAGACACGATCTCATCGTTTCGGTTCGGGGGATACTATCGAGAGACTGGCCACCTCTCGTCCTGTTCATCAGGGCCTCGAGACCGCAGCTCCTGTTGTGCCAACTCAGGTTGGCGTTTCTGCTACATTGGAGGTACACCTCTGCCTGTACAGAGACTTTTTCTCGTTATTTCTGATTCTCTCAGTAGCAGCGGTTCCTGCAGCATCAGCAGCAAACCAGGGGAAACCAACAGGGCGAGCTATCATCAGGACTGTCGAGGATGCACACACCATTGGAGATCTTGCTGCAAGTTTCGTTCTTCTTGATTCCATTCCCAAAATTGTCTTTTATAACTACCTTAAAATCTGGTTCCATCTGTTCCTTGTTGATTGATTAATTTTGTTATGTTGCTCTTTTGTTATGTTTGTTTTCTTTTTTTTCTTTCCTTTCTGAGAAAATCATATGGGCTAGGTTACCTAAATCATAGGATCTAGAATCTTCGATAGTCGTGTTAGTTAGCATAGTGAGGACACGAGTCAGATTTTGGATGTATTTTTCGGGTATAGGAATTTAAGGTTTTCGTCGTCGCATGCGGCAATATGAAAATTTTAAATACCATGAACCTAGAGGTACGTACCTTAGTCAAGGACCCTGTGATAATCGTAGCCTTGCTCACTAGCATGATGAAGACTCTGGACAACATGATTTTGGACAGACGCATATGATTAACAGATTATATCTTGAGAAGGTTTTAAACATCATACCCTTTTGATTGTTATAAATGACTTAGGAGTAGGGATATTTTAGTTTTGTAGAGCTTATTCATAGGTAGTACCTTCATAGTATAATGATACGGTGACTTGTAGAGTGTCTGTACCCTAGAGGTGATAGTTAGCATTGGTGTTAGAATAGTAACCCATTGCAGATAATTCTCCTGTTATATATAATACCAACCAGTTTACACAATATAGGATGTTAGTATGCCATACAACCTTGATGATTATTTATTATTTTCCTTTATCCTTCCAGTGAGGCACCCAGTGACCAGAGCCTGACCTTGAGTATAGTTGTAGTTCATCTAAGACTGAGAGGCCTATATACATATAGATTGTAGGTGATATACTTAGGATATATGTGATGGGTTGTTGTTCTTGAGCTTATATATGTGTGGTAGTTGGGATTGGTGTGCTTAGCTTGTGGGTATTTAGTTATGGGTGACTTGATAGGATTTGGAAGGTTAAGAGCTAGCCTATTATAGAGTTTCTCCTTTGCAAAATTCTGATTGCCAACACTAGGTAGCTAGCATAGGTAAAATCCTAAGAAGTTGACCAGCTAATGACCAAGTACTAGGATGTTGAGAGAATTGACTAGTGATTGACCCTTGACTATGTTGACCTAGAAGGGGGATGCGATCATCTTAATTTCGAGGATGAAATTTTTATAAGGTTGGTAGGATTGTAACACCCAGTTTTCCAAATGAGGGTAATTTTAAAATTTTGTAATTATAATTAATATTTATTGATAATTATTTCATATTATGATTTTTGGTGATTTTTTAATTATATTAAAACTATTTAAAATCATGACTTATGATTTTGGTGTTTTGCTAGTAAAATCGTAGAGACTGTCTACCCTAGAGCCTAGCCATGTGATTAGGGTATTTCATTTATCATTTTTAGTTTGAGGGTATTTTTGTCATTTTTGAATTATTTGAATTTAATATATTATATTAGGAATTTAAAATAATTTATTTGAATGGTGTGTTTTAAATATTATTTAATTAATTTTCATGTGGTTTAGATTAGCCTAACCTAGATTGGAACTAACCTAGATTAGTCATAGCTAGTCTAGTGAGCCACATTGAGTTTAGTTAGTATTGGTTAAATGGGTTTAAGTCAAGTTTAGTTAAATAGAGTGATTTGCAAATGGACTAGGAAAGAGCCCTAGAATCTAGGCCACTCATTAGTCATGATGCATTGCTAGCCCTTAGATACATCCTAAAAACCCTAACCCTAGCTAAAGTGGCCAGCCAAGACCCCCCCTTGCCTATATAATATCCTTTTAGGAATTTGAGCCTCTTTTCAATAGTTCATCATTTTTTTTCTAAAGACAAGGTGAGCCTACACTTCATTTCTTCATAGATTAATCAATAGAGGTCTATTTTCATTGGGATTTCTTCCATAGCACTCTAATTACTGTTCTACTACTGTTTGTGGAGTCACATCACAGGTTTGGGACAATTTGGAGAAGTTGGGTGGGTTTTGGAGATCCCTTTTGAAGAAGCTTTTGTGTTGAAGAACACACATAGGTATATTTCTATTCCACCATTAAAATTAGGGTTTCCTTGCATGAATACCAAGCCCTAGGTATCCTTGTGCTGTAGGAATAGGGTTTGCTCGATTTTGTGTCCTGTACGTGTCCGTATCGGACACGTATCAGTGAACATCGTAGGTGTTCGACGAAATGCCACAAAGGACATTTCGATCGAGATTTCGATTTGTGTTTGAATAGGAAGTTGAGTTTTGATGTCGCTTACATATTTTTGGAGGACTGAGTCGATGATTTGGTGTTCTTCGTGTCCAAAATGGACACGCACACACGCACGCTGATACGGCAGCAATGTCCTGCTACCCGAGTGTCACTGTAGACACGACACGCCACGTGGCGGCCTGCCACTTGACACAGACCAAGTGGCAGTGACTGACATCACACCCCTTGAATCTCGTATCGTCTTGTGTCTTGTCGGAGGAGTAATTGCTTCCGCACTGAATTTGTACACGAACTGTGCATACAGTTTTTCTCCACTGATACGGCTTCCATATCGGACACTGATACGACTTGGACACGTTGCAGGCACTTGTGCACGTAGTCCTATGCTAGGCGTACACTTGGACGTGACCACGTGGCATGAAGTGTCACGTGTCGTGTCCACGAGGCGACTGTATCGCAGAACGATGCAGTCTGTGCACAGTTTTGTATCCGTGTTCGTGTGGTCATTTAGACACGATCGTGTCCAGTTTCCTGGACACGAATGACACCCCTAGACACGTAATTATATGGAGAATACACCTACATGCCTGATTGCTGAAATTTATTGGTTTAATTAGGTTTTCAAATTTGGGTTCTTGTGTATCAGTCATTTCCTGTTTTGATCGAATATGAACTGTCAATTATTATATGAATATGAACCTAATTCCTGAGTTAGGATTTTGATCGCAAAACATAATTTTGATTTCATAATCTGGTTCTTATGCATGTACACTACATTACCCTGTTGAAATTTTTGGACACTGTTACACTGTTTTTGAAAATTGAACTGAGTTTTGGGTTCAATTCGAAACATGAAATTCTGATTTAGGTTAATATAGTAAAACTGACTTTAATTTGTATTTCTTTTTACTAATTGTTAATGATTAGTTTAGTTTAACATAATAATTCACATGTTTAACAGTTCATCCCTTTCTGAAATCATGTGTAGATTGTTAGGTTTTAAATTAGTTTTGATAATGTTAAACTAAGAATTAATGGGTATAACCTGAGATTGGTTATCAATAAACTGAGTTTTGGTTTCATGTTTTGTATGGGTTTTGAATGCATATGTATTCACTGTTACTTGGTTCCCAGTGGGATAATTAGAGAATAGGTTGTATTCCAAGTGGTTTAAAGATTGACTGAGTTTTAAATGATTAACTGAGTTTGGTTAAACTTGTCACGACCCGCACCCACTGTGAGGGTACGAGAACGTAACAACGCCCAGCCTACGCCGCAGTGTCGGCGGTAGAACGTTGTTCTAGGTCATGAACTATAACTAACATAATATGAATACTCTCCATAAGGAGGCCAACATAGAGGTATAACTCAATCACAATCTATAGATAGAATATGGCACGATGAAAAGGATAAAGAAATCCTCAACTGAGGTACAACAGAAATAAAGTAACAAGTCTCACCAACTACCAGTCTCAACATCTAAAATATACAACTCTGAAAATAAAGACAACAGCTAAAACATGGTAAGAATAGTCTAAGCTATCTACACTAAGCAAGGGTATCATCCTCAGCAGCTGCCTGAACCTCCCCAGGGGTCCAGGTCGTGAGTGTCATCTAGGCAAGCTCCAAGTAAGGGGTGCAGGGTTTCTCATCATCCTCTGTAAAATTTTCAACAGGTCCAGTCAGGACGGAAGCGAGCACAATACATCTCAACAGTTCATAGCAGGTTAGAAAATATAATCATGCAGTAAAGTAAGATATAGATACTGAAGGAAATACAGTATGTAAACAGAGAGAGAACTGTAATAGAAATATCTACTATAAGTAGAGAGCTACCAGTGACTAGTGATTCAGAGTACAAAGTCGACATGTGAACGGCTTAATTTGTGCATGGCTATACTAAGAGGCGTACATGGCTATTCTACTTTGGAATTGTTCACATGGCTATTTATACTCCCCCGTACCCCCAATTAATACACAAGGATCCAACCAGGTTATGTTATGATTCTATGTAATAGCCCTCGAAAGGTGGTAAGCCTCTGAAAGGGTGATATGCCCCCGAAGGGTGGTAAGCCTCCGAAAGGTGATAAGCCCCCAAAGGGTGATATGCCCCCGAAGGGTGGTAAGCCTCCGAAAGGTGATAAGCTCCCAAAGGGTGATATGCCCCCGAAGGGTGGTACATAGTAGTCCCATAAATGGGATAAGGATTCAAAGAAGACTCTGTGATCATATGGGTATATGTCACAAGTGATCAAAGAACCAAAGAAGCATATGATACGCTATGTAAGTAAAACGCACAGAACATAAAGTACCCGATGCTCCCTGAAGGGATAACATCTCAGGGAGGGATCCATATTGTACTAATCCGTGTGACCAACGTGACAGTATCAAGTAAAGTAATTTAATGCAGGAAAATAATTCTAAGCAGGATATGAAATGATCAGAGAATGTACTCGCCTCGTATCTAAATGTCTGAAGTAAATGTACTGTCCGAGATGAGGTACCTGACTCCTATTTAGAGCAACACAAGTCAAGATGTATACAGGGGATGATAAATGTAATCTACGATGCGTCTGCATGCTGTCTAGGTCAAAATAGACTAAAGTCAACACTTGGTCAACTCCAGTCAACTACACTAGTCAACTAGGTCAACTAGGCCACTCCTAGCCCCAGCAGGTCTAATAAGTCTCACTAGGCCTAACCATGCCTAGTCTAGCAATCACACACCAATCACAAGGCTATACAAGCCAACACAAGCACACATCAGGGCACATTCACATTTAGCTATTTATCATGGTATTTATATATAGCTATATGTATATAGGATTTCATATATTTACAAAATTATACAATAAGAGAAAGTTAGAGAGGGAACTAGCATGTAAGGCTATGTGTGTGTGTGAACATGGAGGTGTACATGAAAAGAGAAACCAACACAAGGCCATATATCTTGAACCCACATATATACATATCTATATACACATATATGTATATAACATAGGAAATCTCTATTCATCACATTAACATATTTACATATATACATTCATACATATTTCATATATATATACACATAGAGATATAGAGAGGGGGTTAAGGGCTAATACATGTGTGTGTATGTGAGAGTGAGGGAGGAACTTGTGTGTTCAACACATGAGGGTGTAATGGTGGATAGGTCTTAGGAATGTGATAGTGTAGAGTGACAGTTATGAAGGAATCAACTTGGGTATTAAGAATGGGGAATCAATCATTCCTCAGGTTCCATCCCCCATTCAGTGCAATGTAATCAAAGTCAATTCCTAATATATTCTCAGATTTTCACATAATATCAGAAGTGGGAAAACAGTCTCAGGTTTTCAACACATTGCAATCTCAGGATTTCAGTGACATGAATCCCAGTTTACTTGTAAACCAAAGTGTGTATCAGATTTTGTAAAATACAACCAAAAAGCAGTGGGTGAATTTCAGGATTAAGGTGACAGTGTACATATGTGTGTGTGTGTCAACATACAAGGCAAAAAGGAATGGGAATTCAGTCTCAGGTTTGACTCATGTGTGTGTGTGTGTGTGTGTGTGTGTGTGTGTGTGTGTGTGTGTGTGTGTGTGTGTGTGTGTGTGTGTGTGTGTGTGTGCATATTGAATTAAAACAAACAAAACATTGTGTGTGTGCAGGAACTCTCGGGTTTCATTAAACTGAAAATTTAGTAACAAACATTTCAGGTAAGAAGGAAACATGATTCTCAGGTTTTGAGACACAAACTCAGTTTAATAAGGAAGATTCTATACATAATTGAAAAGGATGGGAATTGGAAGTCAATTCCAGTTATTCAACCCTTGAACTCAATCAACATAAGACTAACATAAATGAATCTTCAACAGGAAAATGAACTCTCAATCATCAACCAATCCTAGGTTCATCTACTGCTGAAATCTCAGGAATTACATTCAAGATTCAATCAATTTATAATAGACTTTTCAACAAAAATTCAGTCTCACAAAACCACCAAAATAGAGTATCAGTTAAATCAACCGAACCCTCAGTTTTTTTTTGAACCACAAATCTCAGTTAAGACTCAGTTATTACTTCTTAGCTAAACCAACATGCATTTCATCTAAGTTAACCCCTTAATCAAGAATCAAACTCAACTCAACACATGAATTTTCAGTTTTAAAAGGAAGGAAAAGTTCAGGATTTAAAGAACATGGATGAGTATTCAGTCAACATATTGCATAGGCCCCCAAACAATATTGAAATCCCATTTACTCAATAACAAACTAATCTAACAATGCCTACACAAAGTTCAGGGAGTAACAGGGAAATTAAATCATGAAAGAAAAAACAGTAAAATTCACAAACACAATCGAATTTAAACTCAAAAAAAGAAGACAGTAAGTATCAGTAATTTTCAGAGTTTCCCATGAACCCGATTCATCAAACTCCACCTAAACTCCATTCCCAGTCATACATATCTATAATATATACATATTAACATGCTGGTATGCTAATAACTTATAAATTAACATTTCAGTCAAGAAGGATTAACACTGAAATCAAAAATCGAATTCAAAACTCCTCCACCAAACTGACAGTTCCACATGTATCAAAAAATATGGATTTCCCAATTCGAAAACCAAAACCTAAGGAAAACCAACTATCAGGCATATGGACGTGTCCCCTATGTGTACACGTGTCTAGGGGGGTCCATTCGTGTCCAGGAAACTGGACACGAAGTGTCCAAACTGAACACAACACAGACACAAGCACTATGTACGAGACAGTGTCGTGCACGTGTCTGTAGAACACGACACATGACACGACACCACACGTGGATGTGTACACGTGTACGCATAGACTAGGGGGACGTGTACATGTGTCTGTATCGTGTCCACGTGAGTCGTATCAGGAGAAAAAAGGTCGTATCAGTGCAGATTTCCACGTGTGTGCACAGTACACGAATCAGTGCGGGCTCGATTGCTTCCAAACCATTCAACGAGGTCCTACAAAACTTTGTAGGCCTCGTGTCAGTCATGTAGGGAGTCCCTGTGTCAAATTTCGTGTGGTGAAGTGGCGTGTCCAAGGCAAACCAGGACACGGACAGCAGGGCACTGCCCATGAGTGTTGCGAGCGTGTTCGTGTCCTGTTTGGACACGGACACGGCTCGAAAACCAACTCAGTCCAGTTGTAAACTAATGTACACATATAAATCATCAAATTTGTTCAAACACTTTTCAAAAATAACAAATAAAAATCCTTTGTGGCATATTAACAAACACTTAACAATACAACCTGATACGTGTTCGATACGGACACGAAATGAACACTAATTGACACAAAACTAATACCTACGGCTAGGGGACATCTAGGGCTTCCTATTCTTATAAGGAAATCGAAAATCTATGGAAGGAATAGGAAGTTATCTATATGTGCAATTTGCATGAAAAAGCTTAAAAAGGGATGGTTCTTCTTGCTAGCTAGCTCCTCCAAATTGTCCCAAGGCTGGGATTATCCTTCATGAATAGCAAGAGGGAGACAATTAGAATCTAATGCAAGTGGTTTGAGCCAAAAAGGAGTTAAAATGGGAAAGTTATGGATTAGGGAAGATGGCTCTTACCTCTTTCTTCAAAAACTTGGAGGAATTAATAAAAGAGGCAAGAACACATGGAAGAGCCATTAAATAGGGTGGAAAACCCTAGGTTGGTTGCCATGGGCTGATTAGGGTGGGGGTTTGGGTACATGGTGTGGGCCTATGGGCTTTAAGGCTAGTTATTGATTTAAGGTTTAATCACAAGTCATGGCTTATGACTTAAATCTAACTTAAGTCAAATAACCATACCATGGGTCAACTCTAGTCTAACTAGGGTTACATGACCTAACCAAGTCCAAACACAACTAGGGTTAGCCTACTAAGGTCATTGCTAGTCAAAGTCAACCTAGTCAACCCTCATTCAAACAATTCCAAAATAATTTCTAAAAATTCCCATAAATTCAAATAAATTATAATAAATCCAAATAATTAATAATAATTCCAAATAATTCCCAAAATTACAAAAATGACTAAAATACCCCTCAATCTAGAAATGATAAACAAAATATTAGCAAGACACCAATTCATAAGTCATGATTTAAAATAGTTTTTAAAATGATTAAAAATCAATAAAAATCATATAAAATTTTAAATACCATAATTAAATAAATTAAAATACAAAATTTCAAAATTACTCTTATTTGGAAAAACTGGGTATTACAAAACTCGATATGAACTGAGTTCAATTTCAGTATTTCCTATCGTTCCTGTTGTGCTTTCGATTTCAGATTTATAAATATGCATGATATGTTTCATTGATATGTTAGATTGTAAGGGAATCCTTGTGAAAGGTTGTGAATGGAATTCGAATGAGAGAAATTGCTTTAACTGTTGATTTAGGGTTGAACCTATGAGATGTTTCCTGAGTTTAGTTAAATTTCTGATATTAATGCATTGAATGAACACATTAGACACCACATAATTCCTGTCATTTGATTTATGGGAAAATTAATATCATAATAGGGTATGCTAGGCTCGAGTTTGGCTTTTGAATTGCTTTTGGCTCTCAATTTCATGAGATACATGTACACAGGACTTGGTCATCATTGGTTTCCTGAGATTGATTTCCATTCCTCTCCTTAAAACCAAAATCTGAGATTTACTCCTAGTTCCTCACAGGCCTACACATTCCTGAAACCAAATTCCTGAGGCACATGACACTGTTTTAATACCCATGAACCTGTGCAATGTCTGAGACACTTAGGACACTGTTTTTCCTGTCACTCACACACCTATCTAGCTCACTGTCCCTACACGCACACAGGCCATTCCCCTGGAACCAGTGACACATGGTTCCACATTGTTTGCAAATCCTGAAACCTGAAAATAGAATAGGAATTAGGTTAGATTCAAATTTGCAACATGAAAACCAAGTTTACTTAAAACCTGAGAACTGTGTGGACTGATATTTAACCCTCAATGCTCTCATGTACACATACCCCCCTGTTAATAAACTGAACATGGAATTCATTTAAAATCTGAGAACTTAAATACCATACCTACATTTTACTATTTTGTAAACCTGAAATGAATGACCAATTCCTATTGAGCTGCCTTGATACAAACCTGGGTTGAGACACACTGGATTCCTGTACACAGAACACTCATTCATATTCACACACAGGGGACACCTACACACTACTGGTTCAACACTGAATGACTAAGACACTGTTGTTTTTTTTAGTTGTGATACACTGAAATGGTTTCCTAAGACACTATTTTAAATTCCTGATTTCCTTTTGTGTTGTACACACACATATACATATGCACACACACTCTCTCATGTGTACACTCACATGCCTAGGCTTGACACCATTACACAATCACATGTTCTTCTTTTTTTTCCTCTCTATATAGATGTAATAAATATAAATAATGAGTAAATGTGAATTTGTAATGTGATATGTATATTGCTATGGGTATATACATATATGTGTATATATAATATATAAATTATGTGATTGATGGCTTGTATAGCCTTGTGATTGGTGTGATTGCTAGACTAGGCTTGGTTAGGCCTAGTGAGACTTATCAGACTTGTTGGATTAAGTTTGACCTAGTTGACCTAGCCTTGACTAGTATAGTTGACTGGAGTTAACCAAGGGTTGACTTTAGTCTAGTTTGACCTAGACAGCATGCAGATGCATTGTAGATTACATTTATCATCCCTTTTATACATCTTGACTTGTGTTGCTCTAACTAGGAGTCAGGTATCTCATTTCGGACAGTACATTTACTTCAGACATTCAGATACGAGACGAGTACATTCTCTGACCGTTTCATACTTGTCTGAATTTATATTCTTGCTCTAGATTACTGTACTTGATGCTGACACGATTGTTATCACGGATTGGTACTATATGGATCTTCTTCTGAGATGTTATCTCCTTGTATTCACTAAATACATATTGTGATGTGCGTTTCACTTACATATTGTATTTATTGAATACCCTTATCATTGTACACTCATTGTACATATTGTACTCTTATTATCACATTGAGCCATTGTACAAGCCATTGTACAAGCCATTGTATAAGGTAACGTAACTGAATTGGATCCTTGTGTATTGATTGGGGAGGGAGAGTAGAAATGGTTATGTGATCAATCCTATTGTATAAGAAATTGTATATGTCCATTGTACACCCACGTACAAAGGAGTCATATTTTATTGTATAACCTAACCCGTTTACATAACCATATTGTGCTCTAAATCACATGTTGCTTACAGTTCTTACTTATCATATATAGATATTTCCTATTATCAAATCTCTGCTATTTTCATATACATTCTTCTTTCAGCGTTTCCTGTACCTTACTCTATTGCATGCTTTATATTTCCTAACATGATATGAACTGCGTGAGATATTTTGTGCTCGCTCCCGTCCTGACTGTACCTGTTGAAAATTTTACAAAGGATAATGAGGAACCCTGCACCCTTACTTGGAGCTTGCCTAGTTGACACTCGCGACCTGGACACCTAGGGAGGTTCAGGCAGCTGCTCAGGATGATACCTTGTATAGTGTAGATAGCTTAGACTGTTCCTTCTTTTCATGTTTAGCCGTTGTCTTTATTTTCAGAGTTGTATATTTTAGAGATGATGAGATTTTGTTATTTCATTCTGCTGTACCTCAGTTGAGGATTTCTTATCTATTTCCATCATGCTACATTCTATCTTAGATTGTGATTGAGTTGTACCTCTGTGTTGGCCTCCTTTTGGAGAGTATATTTCATGTTATGTAGTTATAGTTCATGACCTAGAACAGCGTTCTACCGCCGACACTACGGCGTAGGCTGGACGTTGTTACGTTCTCGTACCCTCACAGTGGGTGCGGGTCGTGACACTACATGTGGGTATTACCTACGTAGACAAGATAATTGGATATTAGGTCAAGTTTTACCTATGTATAGGTAATAGGCAATTGTGAGTGTAACGAAGATAGGTAAAGGAAAGCACATATAGGATAGGGTATGTATGGTATAGGTGGTAAGGCATAGTAGAGTGTTAAAGCGATATGTGAGATAGGTAGGAATGTTATAACAAGTCATGATATGCTATAAGATTAGGTAGGTAAAAGATTAAGAGTGTGGGTAAGTAACATATGGTATAGATAAATACATGTGTACATATAGGTAATGTGACAAGGTTTTTGGATTGCTTATGGATATGGATTTGGGTATTATCCACATGTAGAGGCATAAAAAATGGCATTGGCTATGTCACATGAGTAGGTAAGTTGGTTAGTGTTTTGGACATAGATAATGGGATTACCTATGTGTTTGTCATAGGATGTTGGAAAATAGGGTGAGGTATTGCATTGTACAGTATATGTATATACAATGTAGATAGCTACATAGGGTATTGGCCTAGTATTAGCCAGGATACCTTGGTTTAGCAAAATATTGACCTAAAAACTTAAGTTTGACATAGTTTGACCAAAGTTGACTAGTTTGACCCTAAAAAGTCAACCATAGAGTCAAATTGACCTAGTTGACCACCGAGACCTAATATTGATCTAGAATTCATATAGCGTCTTAGATATCCATGTTTGACATACTGAAACACCAATTAACTATATTTAGGTCTTCAAGGCACCGTATCGAATACTGTTGATATTCTGCACCAGATATCAGGCAAGTACATTCTCTGATAGTTTCCATTATTTGATATCTACTATGAATTTTGTATTTAGTGATGCTATATTTGATTCTGACACGATGGTACACGGATTAGTATATAGTTATATCTTCAGTCATGAGATGTTATCATGGTTATCGTATTGACATTTTACACGACATGGACATTAGACATTGTACATAATAGTATCGTGAAACATTGCTCGTGTATCGTAACGTGTCATGGTTGGATCCACTGTACTGGTTGGGGCGAAAAAAATTCTAGTAAGAGATGTGATCAAAAAATTTATTTTTATTGTAAACATTGTAAATGTTAATCGTACACCTCATTCATGATTAACCAGGCCACCTATTGTACAAGTTCCCAAGCCTATCACATCTCGAAACTAGTATTTCAAACACATAGTGCTTATATGTTCATATTGTATTTTTTGGACTGTACTTACATGTTTTGTCTGTTTATTTTCATTCATGTATTCACATCATTTATTCTTCATAGCACTATTGCCATATTACGATTATATATTGATAGTTCTATTCCTTCATCATTTATCGTACTTTCTACTTACAGTTTTATAGTTTTTGACAATTAACTGGAACTGTCATTAGTGGTGTGCTCGCTCCAATCCTGATTGAATATATTTTTCATATGACGGTTGCCCTACCTATTACGGCTCATAAGGTGTAGTAGGCGTAGATCGGGAGGACTCTGATTCAGTAGGGTTTAGCTACAGCTGATGAGGCTTATCTAACGACTCATTTAGGCTAGGTTTGAACTGGATTTGTCTCCAGTTGATTACTCATGGCCTGTTATTGATTTATATTTGTATTTGAGTTGCTGACTCTTAGACTATCTGGACTTGTATTATTTCTAGATTATACTTTCTTTGGATTTTCATTTCATGTTGTCTTTATCTTTTCGTACCATTTATCTTCCTTATAGCATTATAATTGAGTATGGATATATTGTCATCATTTGCCCTCTGTTTGGAGATGATTATCTCGACAGGTTATGATATTTATATGTTAGTTAGTTTAGTAAATTTAGACAGCGTTCTACCGTCGATGTTGCGGCGTAGGCTGGACGCTGTCACACACTCGTGCCCCTATACAGGATGCGGGTCGTGACATGTAGCATAGTGGTAACAACGGGGGACCCGATGCAGAAGGCGCATGTTTGAATCTCCCCTTGACATTTGGCAAGTCAAAAAAAAGGACACCTAAAAAAACAATATTCTTTAATGCTAGTTGTTTCAAGAATCAACAAATCCAAGGTATCTAGAATTATGAAGGTTTCCCGACTCGGGGTTAAGATTTACAAAAAAAAAGAGGACCACAGTTAAACAATTAATAAGGACTAAATGTTTATGCATCGACCAAATTATGAAAAGGGCAGGGCCATTACCATTTCATCCGAAGACCCCAAATTCAGGAGCAAATAGGGGTGAGCATTCGGTTTATTCGGTTCCAACCGAATCGAATAAACAAAAATCGAATTGGACCGAAACCGAATAAGCAAAACCGAAACCGAACCGAATTGGTCAATAACGAACCGAACCGAATTAAAACGGTTCGGTTTTCGGTTTATTCGATTTGTGGGTTTTTTTTTGGTTTTTTTTTTGGTTTTTTTGTTAATATATATATAACTATATACCTAGATATATTCAGTATAAACCTATAACATATACCTATATATATTTAGTATATACCTATAATTAACACACACACACATATATATATATAAATATATATAACTAATTTTCTTATTCGGTTTTCGGTTTTGGACCGAAACGAACGAATCCCAAAACCGAAACCGAATAAAAAATTAATATTTTTAAAACCGAAACCGAATCAAATTTTTTTAAAACCGAACCGAATTTCGGTTCGGTTCGGTTCGGTTTTCGGTCCAAAACCGAATAATGCTCACCCCTAGGAGCAAAGACGAACACAAAACCAACCATAATTGCCTTGGAAGTTTTTATCAATAAACGTTGGGAAAAAAAACAAAAATTTTACATACACAATTAAAAAAAAATTACGTAGGGGATAACAAAGTATTCGGAAAAAAAAAAAATCATAGGCAATAGGCAGCTTGGCGCGGGGACCGCCATTGCTAGTGGCGGCCTGGTAAAAAAAGTTTTTTTTTTTTTTTTTTTAGTATTCAGACCGGCATCCAATGCTACTGGTAGCTCGGGGCGAGACCGCCAATATAATTGGCAGTCTGGAGGATTAAAGAATGAAAACTTTTGTAACATGAATGTGGCTGTAGTTTAGTGGTTAGAATTCTACGTTGTGGCCGTAGAGACCTGGGCTCGAATCCCAGCAGCCACAATATACTACTTTTTTACCTTTTTGTTATCATTGTGTTCATTATTGATTTATTGCAAAATAAGTAAGTGTATGTCCTAGCCGTGTGTTGCAAGTGGACAATCACAAATTTTAAAATACAAACGAAGTTGCACAACGCTGAATTTTATTCCATTACTTGATCTCAATAATGAACCAACTCTTTGAAAGAATAACAATGCCAATTGAAGAAGTACACAGAAGAAATACTCAGGAATGTCTCCTAAGGTACTGTTTGGAAAGGGTGGAAAATGGGAGGAAGAAAAAAGTGAGAGAAAAATTTTAAATGATGGTGTTTGGAAAGGAGGGAGGAGAAATGGAGAGAAAAATTTGAGAGGAAAAAGTAGGTGGGTCCCACCAAAAAAATTTCCTCCCAAAAGTGGAAGGAAATGGAAAGAGATGAGAGGAATTTGAGTGAATTTACCCCACCATCCCTCAAAAAGTTATATTAAATCATCATTTGAGAATACCAAGGAGAAAATAGTAATTGTACCTCTATCCATAAACAAATAAAAATTGTTTTTAAACTTTTCCTTCCCTACTTTTTGTCCATCCAAACAAAGGAAGGGAAAATTAACTTTACTTTCATTTTTCTCTCCATTTTCCTTCCCCTCAAATTTTTCTCTCCCTCCCCACAAATGTTCCCAAACACAGGATAAGACACAAATCAAACACCTCATAAACCTGGAGAGCAAGGAAGCCCTGCCTCCAATTTTTTTTAATGCATCCACTGTCAATGATGGCCGCGGTCTCGCCCCCAAGCCACCAATGGCGTTGGCAGTCTGAATACTTTAAAAAAATACGAAAAATTGTTACCAGACTGCCACATTGGTCTTGTGCCGAAGCCGCCATTACTATTAGCGGTATCAGTGCATGAATTCATACTTCATTGCTATTGGTGATTGTCATCTTTTCTTGTATTTTAAATACGTCATCCCGAATGTAATTTTCATATTTTTTTATTGTGTACGTAAATTTCTGGAAAAAAAAAATTGATCTAACAAGGAGTTGAAAGATCAATAAAGTGGATCGTAAGAAACTCTTTCCTAATGGCATAAGTGTTAGAACCGGGGCACAATTTTTCAATAGAAAACTGAATGAAACAGTTGTAAGAATAACGTTCCAACGCAACGCTTCAAAGAAGGTGCGTAACAGAGATCCTTGAAGGATTCTAGAATACGAAAATCTAAGAAGATTTCGTAAACGTAGCAAACGATAGCAGTGCTTCTAAGAAGAAGATGCTGGTCGAATTGCTAAAGACAGCAGCGAAGGTGACAGGCGAAAGAAGGAAGGTGGTGGCCTGCTGGTGGTGTCAAAAACATCAGTGCTCAAAGCTAGGTCCGTCCACACGGTCAGCTTCCAGGAACCAGCAAGTTCGAATGAACTCTGGAACTGTCACGACCCGGTCCCAATTTCTTGGGTCGAATCGGATCATGCCCACCTGCACCGTTGTTGAGACGGCGACAGTAAGCTGTATCAAGCAGTGAAACATGCAGATAAAATTCTAACGAAATATAAAATATTTTATTCAATTTGAAAAGCCTAAAATATAACAAACATTAATACAACGCTCAAATATTACACTTGTTTCCAAAAGAAAAATAAATACTAATCCAGCTCTTAAGATTCTGGGGTTCCAAGTTCTGCGGGACCAGAGTTAGACATCAGATCCTCGACGACGCAATCACCTAAAAATGTTAGTCTCCAGTCAGGAGGGAGCAAAGTACAATTACGAATATCCAATAATTCAAATAATAATTTAAAATTTGCAATGTTAAACAATTTGAAATACATTAACAATATTTTTCAACAATTCTACAATCGAAAACAATGTGATTTGAGTAGGCAACGAACTATGACTATGACCGGCTTGGGATGTTCAATTATATCCTAATGATACGGTCCGGCCTATCCTCGGTGTAGGAGGAATCAGCTCGCACAATCAATGCAATATGGGGGTATTGTCATAGACGCTACAACTACTACCCCAATATCCCGAGTCAATCAGATTCAATCAATGAGTCAATATTCGAACTCTAGTAAAGAGTTCCACAATCAATACTCTATGAGAGAGTTCCGTGTAGCAATGTGGTTTAAAATTGCAATAAAACAATACTAGATAATATACCAAATAGACATAACTGCACTTGCCTTTGTTATTGTGACTGGATCGAGAGTCTGTACCGGGGAACTAGGTCAAACACTTCCTCGAAATCCTACATTTGAGATTCCAGACTTAGAACCAAAGTTGAACCATATCTAGGTGTGCTAGTTGCAATCTCTAGAATTGATCCTAATCAAGTTTTAGTTTAATAATTAATTACCAGAAAAACCGTCTAATGTCATAAGATGCGTTCGTTGTCATTTATATGGAATAAACATGTTACTGGTTTAGTTGGAGAAAAATAGCAATTACCGGTTATTTGGCAAAACTTTGTATTTTTGATAATATATATATAAAACTAGACTTTCTTTTAAATGAGAAATCATGAGTTTGTTAAACTACCAATTTGTAATTTAATGTGAGAAAATCTCATTAATTTTTTTATATCAAATAATATTTATTTTAATTCTACGCGTCTACGCTAAAACCAGCAAAACCAGAAAAAGAAAGAAAACTATGCTACAATATTACAGGCCACAGAGAAAGAAATAGAAAAGCTGGCTTATGCCCTTACAAATTATTTTACATAAATTGAAATAAGAAGAAATATTTGTTAGCTCTTAAAATTGTCCTAAATTTAATTACAAAATAAAACTATTAAATTAAATTAAATTAAATTAATTACGAGTCTCAGACTTGGTCCAATCGTCACAAAAATAGCTAATGCCTCAACGTCCGGAAATCCCGGTTTCGTTTGCATTTAGCTAGGGCCCATGGACCGGTACGGTCGTTGCCCAAAAATCCAATTAATAAATTATTTTCCGAAAACTGATTTAAAATTCAATTATAAAACTTTATAAAAAATTGGGCAACATTCCCTCTATATTCGGACAACCCAATACTGGGAAAATGCTAAGCCACTCCAACAAAATCATCCCAAACCATAAAAACCACATAATAATATTGAAACCAACCCACAGAATTCTTTCCGAAATATTATTCAAAACCCAAAACTTTTTCGAATTTTCGAAAACCCAATAGAACCTTAATATTTACCAGTCAAAGATATATAAGAAAAATCCCGAAAATCACACAACCAAACTTCACAGGAGCTTAACGTGGCTTCGAATTTCCGAAACCAACAATCAAACCCACAGAACCAGAATAAGTTTTCGAAAAAATCCGAAACTAAACAGACATCAAAAGTCACAGAAACTTTTTCGGAGTTAACTCGGAAATTCCGAGAAACCAAAGCATAACCAAAATTACAGAACTTCTCGAAAGGAAGTTCGGAAATTCCGAAACCAAAAGTCGTAATCACAAATCCGAATCCCGGAACGGGATCGGGGACCAAAAATCATCATCGACTACCGAAAATGGAAACGGAAAACGAAGTATACCTTGGGTTGCTCGGCTAGAGCTCTCGGATGTTAAATAGAGAAAAGAATTCCACGGACAACGGATCGGCTCGGAACAGTGCCTCGTCGGAGTTCGGCTGCGCAACCGCAGACCAGATCGGGAACGAAACCGACGGGGCACGGAACGACAGCAGCGGAGTGCCGCGAGATGGAGCCGAGCTGACGGGGGCCGCACGGGGTGGCGCCGGCGGTCAGGGACGGCAGCGGCGGAGGCTGGGTCGCCGGTGGGGCGTCGGCCTCGGGAGGGGCGGCGGGCTGGGTCGGGTTCGCCGGGGCGGGCGCCGGGATCTCGGGGGTGGAGCTGGGAATGGGGGCTAGGATTTGGAAAATTTGGGAAAAAAGTGGGATGGTGAGAGAGTTGTGAGGATGGAGAGACTTTTATAGGGAGGGATGGGGAGTTACCGGAGTTGATCGGCCATGGCCGTTCGGGAGGTGAACGGAGGGGGTTCGGAGCCGTTCGGGAGAGGAAGCGACCAAGAGAACCGAAGTTCTCTTCGGTTCTTCATCAGAACAGTAATGAGAAAGAGAGATGGATGAGTAAAGAGTTTTCATCTCTTTAAGAGTTAAGGGTTTGGGCCTATTGGGTTGGATTTATTAATGGGTTAGAGTAGAAAATGGGTTTTCTTAAGAGAATGGTTTTAATGGGTTTATAACCTATGCTTAAAGGGTTATTGGGTTGCAAAGGAAATGGGCTTCAATGGTATGGGCTATGTTGATAAAATTAAAATGGTCTTTGGGCTATAAGAAACAAAATGGTTGATGGTCTTAATGGTGATTGGGCTTTAAAAAGGTTAATGGCTAAATGAGGATAAATGAATTAAAGATATCATTTTCTTTAGGAAGAATTTGTAACTAATAATTTAGAATTCCAAAATTATAAAAATATATTTAGATTCAAAATTGAGTTCGGGTCTGGGCCAGGAAATTAAAAGTCCAAATTATTTAACTTTGAAAAGAATTTTTTCTATTTAACTAATAATTAAAAAATTACTTAATAACAAACACGCATTATAAAAACATAATTGGAATTTGCGGTTTCACAACCTTCCCTCCTTAGAAAATTTCGTCCTCGAAATTTAAAGGCAGGGTCAGAGGTACAATCATGCAATCATGCCTCAAACAGTCTGAGTATTATTCTTCAATATCTTCATGTCTAACTAGACTTAACTGTCATATATCAATCGTATATTCTTCCCTCCTTAGGAATAAAGTCGTTCTCCATGATTATGAGTTCTCGTTTCCATTCCTGAATTGTCAATCACCTTAGAAAATTTGTCTTCCATATTTTCACATATCATCTATCTTGCAATATAGTATGTACTTCTTTCAGTTTTCTAACATGTTCAAATTTTAACTCTATGACTATGTCTTGTCTTACTACTTCAGTATCAAGCCTCGGTACCCAATATCATATTTAAAGTCCAACACTCTTATTTGTCATGATCCGTAAAGTTTTATCATTTCTTACTCATAAGTGATCACTCTTGTGATTTTAGACTAACATGTATATATCTTGATTCCGATTCCTCATTGCTCCGAACTCCCTATAAAATTTTATTTATCATGATTAAGCTCAAATCCTTCATTTTGCTTTTATTGTATTACTTTGACTAAACTTTTCTCTGTCAAAAGTATATTTTATTACATCTTTCAACTTGTATATTCTTTCCATTTCGGGTTTCTAATATTGACCCTTCATCCTTAATTAATTACGCCTTAAATCTAAATTTCTTGTTTGGTCATCCTTTATATATTCTCTGATTTATCATGCATCTTCCTAAAGTGCATTCCATACTTATCATTCAACAACCTCTAACCTACCATGTCAATATTTGATCTTCATTAATTTTCCTTCTTAGATTTAAGTTCAATCACAAGTGTTATATATATATATATATATATATATATATATATATATATATATATATATATATATATATATATATCAAAATTCATGTTCTCCATAATTTTCCTGAAATGGATCATTCCAATTTTAAATCATCTGGCTTACTCAAATTCGAGACATGATTGCTAGATAAAATATAAGCATGTTTTAAAATCATCTGTGATAAAGTTAGAATATTTGTTATGATCAAAATCATTTGAGGCACGAGTAAAATCGAGGTATAAATTAAATAATCATAACAAGTTTAAAGTTTTAAAATGAGATCAAATAAAACAGAAAGGTCAAAAAGAATACGACATCAATAATTTATTTGAGGAACAAAAGATGTAATTTTCGAAATGAGGGACAATTTTTTTTAATTCAAATTGGGATGAGGTATGAAGTTTGAGACTCAGGAAGAAATCAACAAATTGTATGATTTTAAGATAGTGAAGGTGATTAAAATAGCCATGACAAGAATATAATTCGATAGATCATTTCTGGAAGTGGGAGCAAATGCTAGAATACAAATCCTCAGAATGATTAGAGATAACCATGATATGAATATAGTCTTATTAATATTCGAAAACCACTATTTTCAAGTCACTTTGTTTCAAATTCATGCCTCGCCAGTGTGCACCTGACTGCAATGAATTTTTGACTCCATAACTTGAATAATTTAGTTTACCGAGTAATCTTCCAACTTTATCCATTTCATGGCTAAGCAACATAGAACAAAGTCTCAATAATATTTGGAAACCTAACTATTACCTGTCATTATTCAACTTAGAGTTTATGCCTCGTAGTGCACAACTAGCTGCAGTAAACTTGCAGTTTTCCATAATTCAGATAAATGACTATCACGTAAATGTGCGGAGTCATGTTAGGTTGCTAAATATTTCCTCAGCTTTGTCCATGTGAATTTCAGAGGAATTTCAAAAATTCAAACGAGTTTAAAGTTCTAAACAGGATGGAAAATGTAGATGATGTTCTTCTGAGATCAAGGATTTATCAAAATATGTGTTTGAGATTCAAGAGACTGGGGCTAAAATCAAGAGGAGTATCTGTTCTCCGATATTCTTTTCCAAAGATAAAACGATCAACCTTGATTTGAATAATTGAGTTAGACACAAGGTAAGATAGAAGCATCACAGCTTCGGATTAAGTAAGAAAGACCAATTAAAATATTCCCGATAAATCACTCAGGGAATACAGAATTTTAAGAATAATTTCACAACTAAGGAAAATTAAAATTTGCTGGATAATTGAGAGAAGGCAAGTCTTATTGAAAAGAAGTTAAGTCGAGATTGTCTAGCAAAGAATGAAATATCTTTGACAACTCAATTATAATCATTTTTCCATGACTAAAGGAAATTTAAGGATAGAATGGATTCAAAATGTGATCAATTTTCTGACCGCTCCTGCTTCATGATCATAGAAGCTTTCTAGGCCTTGATTTGATCAAGAAATTGCATAGAGAGAGTAGGGTTTCAAGATGAATGGAGGAAGTCAACAGATGAGAATATTCTCGGTCTTTGGAATAACTTAGGAGATAACAATCAATATTGAAATTGAAAATAACTCCTTTAAGAGAATCATGAACTGACTAAACTGAACTTAATTCTTCTGGCAATAACTGACCTTGAGGTTTAATGGTCCCAGAAGAATTTAATTCAGGATTGATTCCGAGAAAGTCAGTCAATTGGAAAGGAGATCAAGGCAAAAGATTGGATGATGGTTATGGATATATATTGGGTAGATAAGAATTTATCAGGGTTGCTAAGAGAATTCGAAATTCTACATATCGAACGAATCATGATTTCAATTAAAGGTAGAGAAGTAATTTGATCAACCAATGAAGAATTCGAAATTAGGTTTGATAAAGAAGAAGACCGAAGAATTCAATCTTATTCCAAAAAAAATGAATCCTAAGGTATACTAGAACCTGAAAATTATGGTAGGAATATAATCTCGAAAGTCAAAGGTATCAAAGGTACAATCAGCTTAATCTAGATAAGGTTTAGGTACAAACACAAACAAGGTATCCTACGAATCTATAAGCAGGCAAAAATAGATATTTAAGTAAATAATTTTCGGCCCTATAATGTAACATGGTGTATATCATCTAAGTGTTCTAGTTGTTTCTAAAGTCTGTTTTCCTAAAGTCTCAACTATCCTTAGGTCAAGTTACAGAACTGCGCGATGGTCTAGACTAAGTTGACTAGACCAATTCACAGATCTGACCTGCATGGGCCACCACTAAAAATGTCACGACCCGATCCCAATTTTGGGTCGAATCGGATCATGCCCAGCCTGCACCGTTGTTGAGACGGCGGCAGTAAGCTGTATTCAGTAGTGAAACATACAGATAAAATTCTAACGAATATAAATCTTTTATTCAATTTGAAAAGCCTAAATACAAAACATTAATACAACATTCAATTATTACACTTTTCCAAAAGAAAAAAAATACTAATCCAGCTCTTAAGATTCTGGGGTTCCAAGTTCTGCGGGACCAGAGTTAGACATCAGATCCTCGACGACGCAATCACCTAAAAATGTTGGTCTCCAGTCAGGAGGGAGCAAAGTACAATTACGAATATCCAAATTCAAATAATAATTTGAAATTTGCAATGTTAAACAATTTGAAATACTTTAACAATATTTTCCAACAATTCTACAATCGAAAACAATGTGATTTGAATAGGCAACGAACTATGACCGGCTTGGGATGATTCAATTATATCCTAATGATACGGTCCGGCCTATCCTCGTGTATAGGAGGAATCAGCTCGCACAATCAATGCAATATGGGGTATTGGTCATAGACGCTACACTACTCCCCCAATATCCCGAGTCAATCAGATTCAATCAATGAGTCAATATTCGAACTCTAGTAAAGAGTTCCACAATCAATACTCTAGGAGAGAGTTCCGTGTAGCAATGTGGTTTAAAATTGCAATAAAATAATTACTAGATAAATTACCAATATACATAACTGCACTTGCCTTTGTTATTGTGACTGGATCGAGAGTCTGTACCGGGGAACTAGGTCAAACACTTCCTCGAAATCCTACATTTGAGATTCCAACTTAGAACCAAAGTTGAACCATATCTAGGTGTGCTAGTTGCAATCTCTAGAATTGATCCTAATCAAGTTTTAGTTTAATAATTAATTACCAGAAAAACCGTCTAATGTCATAAGATGCGTTCGTTGTCATTTATATGGAATAAACATGTTACTGGTTTAGTTGGAGAAAAATAGCAATTACCGGTTATTTGGCAAAACTTTGTATTTTTGATATATATATAAAACTAGACTTTCTTTTAAATGAGAAATCATGAGTTTGTTAAACTACCAATTTGTAATTTAATGTGAGAAAATCTCATTAATTTTTTTATATCAAATAATATTTATTTTAATTCTACGCGTCTACGCTAAAACCAGCAAAACCAGAAAAAAAGAAAAAGCTATGCTACAATAATTACAGGCCACGAGAAAGAAATAGAAAAGCTGGGCTTATGCCCTTACAAATTATTTTACATAAATTGAAATAAGAAGAAATATTTGTTAGCTCTTAAAATTGTCCTACAATTTAATTACAAAATAAAACTATTAAATTAAATTAAATTACGAGTCTCAGACTTGGTCCAATCGTCACAAAAATAGCTAATGCCTCAACGTCCGGAAATTCCGGTTTCGTTTGCATTTAGCTAGGGCCCATGGACCGGTACGGTCGTTGCCCAAAAATCCAATTAATAAATTATTTTCCGAAAACCGATTTAAAATTCAATTATAAAACTTTATAAAAAATTTGCATTCCCTCTATATTCGGGACAACCCAATACTGGAAAAATGCTAAGCCACTCCAACAAAATCATCCCAAACCATAAAAACCACATAATAATATTGAAACCAACCCACAGAATTCTTTCCGAAATATTATTCGAAAACCCAAAACTTTTCGAATTTTCCGAAAACCCAATAGAACCTTAATATTTACCAGTCAAAGATATATAAGAAAAATCCCAAAATCACACAACCAAACTTCACAGGAGCTTAACGTGGCTTCGAATTTCCGAAACCAACAATCAAACCCACAGAACCAGAATAATAGTTTTCGAAAAAATCCGAAACTAAACAGACATCAAAAGTCACAGAAACTTTTCCGGAGTTAACTCGGAAATTCGAGAAACCAAAGCATAACCAAAATTACAGAACTTCTCCGAAAGGAAGTTCGAAATTCCGAAACCAAAAGTCGTAATCACAAATCCGAATCCCGGAACGGGATCGGGACCAAAAATCATCATCGACTACCGAAAATAGAAACGGGAAAACGAAGTATACCTTGGGTTGCTCGGCTAGAGCTCTCGGATGTTAAATAGAGAAAAGAATTCCACGGACAACGGATCGGCTCGGAACAGTGCCTCGTCGGAGTTCGGCTACGCAACCGCAGACCAGATCGGAACGAAATCGACGGGGCACGGAACGACAGCAGCGGAGTGCCGCGAGATGGAGCCGAGCTGACGGGGGCCGCACGGGTGGCGCCGGTGGTCAGGGACGGCAGCAGCGGAGGCTGGGTCGCCGGTGGGGCGTCGGCCTCGGAGGGGCGGCCGGGCTGGGTCGGGTTCGCGGGGTCGGGCGCCGAGGATCTCGGGGGTGGAGCTGGGAATGGGGGCTAGGGATTTGGAAAATTTTGGGGAAAAAAGTGGGATGGTGAGAGAGTTGTGAGGATGGAGAGACTTTTATAGGGAGGAGGATGGGGAGTTACCGAGTTGATCGGCCATGGCCGTTCGGAGGTGAACGGAGGGGGTTCGGAGCCGTTCGGGAGAGGAAGCGACCAAGAGAACCGAAGTTCGGTTCTTCATCAGAACAGTAATGAGAAAGAGAGATGGATGAGTAAAGAGTTTTCATCTCTTTAAGAGTTAAGGGTTTGGGCCTATTGGGTTGGATTTATTAATGGGTTAGAGTAGAAAATGGGTTTTCTTAAGAGAATGGTTTTAATGGGTTTATAACCTATGCTTAAAGGGTTATTGGGTTGCAAAGGAAATGGGCTTCAATGGTATGGGCTATGTTGATAAAATTAAAATGGTCTTTGGGCTATAAGAAACAAAATGGTTGATGGTCTTAATGGTGATTGGGCTTTAAAAAGGTTAATGGCTAAATGAGGATAAATGAATTAAAGATATCATTTTATTTAGGAAGAATTTGTAACTAATAATTTAGAATTCCAAAATTATAAAAATATATTTAGATTCAAAATTGAGTTTGGGTCTGGGCCAGGAAATGAAAGTCCAAATTATTTAACTTTGAAAAGAATTTTTTCTATTTAACTAATAATAATAATCTGAAAATTACTTAATAACAAACACGCATTATAAAAACATAATTGGAATTTGCGGGTTTCACAGGAACGCTCTGGAAAATTGCTCTAAGTTGGACTGCTCGGAACGATGACGGACTTTGGTTGCACGAGGAAGGATACGATGTGCAGCAGCTCTCTCTTCTCTCTTCATAAATTTTTGAAGTCTTAGAAGTGTACGGAGAGAGAAAAGAGGCTCTGAATATATAGCTACTAAGGTAACTGTCCAGATCCGAAATGTGTGCCACGACATAATGTCAGATCCACAAATCCATATCAGTTACGAATCAGTCAGAACGTGGAAAGCCACGAACTGCGCGAGTTGCGCCAATTTTATGAGCTGCGCGCACGCCTTCAACGCATACTGCGCGTACTGTGCACGCGGCGCGCGCGGCACAAGATGGCGCAACCCATGCAACCCAGCACAGCTGTACAACTCGTGCAACCTGGTGCACCTGCGCAACTCGCGCAACCCAGCGCACCCTGGGTGCAACCTGAACGCACAACTGGGCCGCGCAACGTGGCCGCGCAAGTGGCTCGCGCAACGAGCGCAACTTAAGAGCACTATGCGCCTAGCGACGAAGCTGACGTGCTAAGTACAAAGTGTGCCAACAAAATACCACATTACGCCTCATGAGCCCATGAGCCCGAGCCCGAGTCCGAGTCGCTAAGCCCCTACGGGGCTTAGCCCCAATGGAAATTAATTTTCCAAGAGCAAAAAGCATGAATGCTTTCTTGGAGCCTTATCCTTACCTCTTAGTAAAATCACCCACATGGTTCCCTCCTTAAGGTCACAACCCCATGTGCATATCCCAACAACACATACTCATATATATGTTGAGATAACTCATGGTGCTTTTCCAATGTGGGACTAAATGTGAAACCCGTAACTTTTAGTTAATTATTTTTGAATAACTTAAATTAGTTAATTAATTAATCCTGGAATTTTAGTCAAAACCCGTAAATTCGATTTGGTTATTTTTTTTCTAATTATTAAAAATTGTGGGTTTGCTAAATTAATATTTTTGCCAGAATATTATTAATGGCTAAATAGAAAATTATTAATTTCAAAATAATTAAATCATGGATTTTTGTTGGACCTGACCTGTTCTGACCCATCCAGACTCAGTCCGAACCCGAACCCAAAATCTGAAATATTAATTGATAAGTTTTTTAAAGAAAAGAGAATTTAATATTGGTATACTATTTAACAAAATTCCTTTAACTAATAATTCCTCTCACTTACTTATAACCATTACCAGCAGTAAAAGGTTGAGAAACCTTTATTCCTTTTTAGCGGCTGACCCATCGTTTCCTTTTTCTGAACGTCCGCCGCCACCACCTTTACTTCGGCGACCGCCGGCCTTCCCGAACGGCCGCCCCCTCCCCTTCCGTAATCCCTCTTCTACTCTCCCTATATATATAACCCTTAGTTCCATTCTCCATTTCACCATCACCACAAAACCCTTTTCCAATTTTCGTGCCCTAGCTCCGAGCTCCACCTCCCGGAGTTTTCTCTCGACCCGACGTCGGAGATCCCCGTCGGCCTCCGCCTATCTCGGCGAACCCGCAGCAGCCCACGACTGTCTTCCCGAGAACCCTCCAGCCAGCGACCCTGCGCCCAGCCATCCAGGGCCGAGCGCCGCCCTCGAGTCCCCGTTTCCAGGCCGCCCGACCTTTTGGCCGGCAAATTCCAGCGCCTCCTTGTGTGCTGCCCCGCGTGCATCCCGGTGTCGATCCGATCCCACGTTCCGGCTATTGTCCCGGTATGTCCCTGTCTCCGGTTGACCTCACGTAGCTCTGCGATCGTTCGGCTGAACCCGCTGTCCGATTTTATTCCCGATTTCCCGCGGCTCCCCGACCAAAGGATTTGGGTAATCTCTGATAATCATAGTAGTTCGTCCCTCCTGTCATAGTCAATGATGAATTTGGTCCTCAATCCCGTTATGGGATTCGGTTGGAAGTTTGATTTCGGGAATTCCGAAGTTCTTTGGTATTTTTGTGCTGTGACTTTCGGATTTTATTCCGTGAGTTGATTTTCGGTTCTGTGGTTAATTCGTTTGGATTTCGGAATTTCTGAATCTTTCGGGATAGGTTCTCTGTTTTTGTTTTGATTCTCGGAATCTCCGATAAGCTTCTGGGATTTTGGTTTAGTAGTTAAATTGATTTGTTGGTATGCTGGTTCCGGATTTTCCGAATTTGTTTCGGAAATAATTATGTGAGTATATTCTATATAAAATGGATTTTTCCCTGGTATGGGATTTGTGTTTGGTGTTTGTGGCGCATTTCCCAGTTTTTGGGTTGACCGAAAATAGAGGAAGTGCTGCCGGATTTTCTATAAAATTTAATTATTTTAAAAAATGGTTTTTTGGGAAAGATTGTATTTTGGAAATTTTGGGCGACGACCGTAATTGGTCAATGGGCCCTGGCTAAGTACAAACGAAACCGGTTTCGCCCGTACGTTGAGGCATTAGCCTATATGATGATTGGACAAAAAATCTGAGACTCACTATTTAATTTATTTAGTTTTATTTTTGAGATTAAATTGTAGGATTTTTAGAGACTAACAAATGTCTTCTTCTTATTTAAACTTATGTAATAAGGTCTGTAAAAGGGCATAAGCCCATTTGTTTATTCCTGCTGTGAGAAAGTGTAATAGCTTAGGTTTTAGTTTATTTCTGTATTTCTCTGGTTGATTTTTGTCATGAGAACGTAGTATAAAATAATAATTATCTATTTTATTTTAAAAAGAAAAATAATAAATGTTTTGTCACTTAGAAGTTAAGTTGTAAAACTTTTAAATAGAAATTCATGTATTTCTCATTAAAAAGGAAGATCTTAGTTTTTATTTATCGAATACTAAGTTTTTCCAAATAAATCAATAAATACATTTTTCTAGAAATTAAATATAAATTGATGTTTCATAATTATAACGCACCGATAATCACGTTTTGTTTGTGTTAGTTAAATAAAGATTAAAATTGACTAGGACAAATTAGAGATTGAAACTAGCACATCTAGTATGGCAATTTTTGGAATCTAAGACCGACTTCTCGATTGTAGGATTTCGAAGACAAAACTGAAATTCAATTTCGGAGTCATTACCCTCATTCCAGTCAAAATCAAGGCAAGTACAGTTTGTGGTAGTTTACAATTATTTAGTAATAGTTTTATTACAAATTTAAACCACGAGGCAACACGGAACTCTCTCTGAGAGCATGGACTGTTTAACTGTTGGGTACTGGAGAATAGTGTAATGAGTATGACCACATCCAAAATAGTATAATGACTGTGTTAGCTTACCCCTCACACACACGGGGATAAGCCATATCATATCAATAGGATACAAATGTACAACCCAATCCAGTCATTTCATTGCCTATTCACATCACACTGTTTTAACTGTTGGAAAACCATTTACTGCAAATTGTTTAAAAATGCATAATTCTATTATTATTTAATTGTTAAAATATCATGAATTGTACTTTGCTCCCTCCTGACTGGAGACTATATTTTTTAGGTCCTATTGATGATGCAGAGCTACTGATTAGTAGCTATTATGATCCTGAGTTGTATCCAGTCGTGCTACCAGATGAGCTGGACTTGGAGATAACGAGTCTACTTTTTAGTTGTTGTCATTTACTATTTTCCAGTTGTTATTTTTAAAAGACTATTTTATCAGTTGTAATTTTTGTTGGACAAATTTTATTATCGAAATATTAAAGTTGTGGCCAATAGAATTTGTGTTGTTGATTACCTGCATGAGTGAAACAGCTTACTTGCCGCCGTCTCAACAACGGTGCAGACTGGGCATGATCCGATTCGACCCAAGAAATTGGGACCGGGTCGTGACATGTTTTTAGTGGTGGCCCATGCAGGTCAGATCAACGACTTAGGAAAACGTCTAGAAACATTTAGAATACTAGAACATTAATTTGTCACAACATAGGACCGTTATATATTATAAATATTTTTGTTTGTTATAGACGGGTAGGCTACTTTGCTTATGTTTATATCCTAAACCTTCCAGAGAATGGCCACTGACAAGACCAACCCTGCTAGCGATGGGGTATCTTCACCCTATCATACCCCACCTCCCCAATCAAGTCCGGAGCCTACACCTCGGCAGCTGGCCGACCGTCCCCATAATACAAAGGTAGATCCATCATCTTCCCAGACGGAGATGCAGCCCCCTGTGGTAGTACCTCCTCCAGCTGCCCCACCGGTGCCTGTGGACCCTACCGACCTTATGGGTTTGTTACGAGGAGTGCTAGAAGCCCAGAGAACTCAAGCTGAAGCTCATCGCGATCAGACGGCAATTATGAAGGAAGGCATGGAAAATGCCCATAGTATGGCAATGGCTGCACTGGAGAGAGGAGAAGCAGCTCAACATGAACCAAGGCCTGCCAAGGTAAACATAAATCTAAGGATTAATTTATGTAACATTAAGGCCATTTAAATTAATGAGGATCATATTGCCAAGGTGGGCGATATTGAGAGTTTTAAGAAGCAGAACCCTCGATCCTTCAAGGGAACCGAAGGAATCGTCTATGCCGATGAATGGCTCGATAGCATGGAGCGTCTCCTAAGCGTCGCTCGACTTCCAAAAAACCTCAAGGCTGAAGCAGTGGGACTCCAACTGCAAAGTGTAGCAAGCACCTGGTATCGGAATGAACCCTGACTCCAGGACAGACAGCTTGACTGGGATACTTTCAAGAGGTTATTCCAGAGGAAGTTCTTTCCAACATCAGAGTTGCGGGAGATGGAGAGGCAATTTCAGAACCTGAAGCAAGGAAATATGACTGTTGAGAATATACGACAGAATTCGGCCAACTCAGCCGTTTTGCCAAGAACTTGGTAGCTGATCCAGATCATGCTGAAAGGTTCAGATATGGGCTGAGAGAGGAGATTCGTACCCATGTGATCTCAGGTGGTGCTAAGACTTATGAAAGGATCTTGGAGCGGGCTCAGGATATAGAGAAGAGCCAACCCGCTCACTCAAAGAGGGATTATCCTGGAACTAACAACTTCCAGGGTAATCAGAAGAAGCCCAACAACAACAAAAACAATAACCGGCCTCCTCACCACCACCATAGCAGAACCAACAGGCGAGGAACAATGATAGAGCACCTCAGAGGTAGATCCCTGTCTGTGATTTTTGCAAGAGGCCAGGGCACCAGTCGAACATCTGCAGGAAGAGGCTAGGATACTGCCTAGTCTGTGGATCTGCCACCCACCAAGTGAAGGACTGCCCCTCGTCGATGCACCGGACTGGAGCTACTCAACAGAAGGTCCTCTGCCCACTCAGCAACAACAATTTGGGCAGCATCAACAGAAGACTGGGCAAGCTTTTACCCTAGAAGCATAGGAACAAGAGCCAGAGCAGGAACCTACAGCTAATGTCATCGCAGGTTTCATTTATGTGCATTCCTATCATGCCTTAGCTTTATTTGATTCGGGTGCATCACATAGTTTCATATCCACAAAATTTATCTCTGCATACCACATAGTCACGGGCTTTAGCAAGAAGATATGTAGAGTCATGACCGGTGGAGGACCCCTACCCATCACTGAGACTCCCTATCACCATATCAGGCCACCAATTCATAGCACCTTTGCTTGTGATGCCCTTACCCAACTATGATAGTCCTAGGGATGGACTGGTTGAGTAAGCAGCATGCGCTGATAGACTATCAAGAGGATGTGTAGTCTTCAGCCCACCTGGAGAGCGGAGTTTGAGATCTCTCGAACTCCGGAGGATATGGAGTGTGTTACCTACACCTCTATCACAGAAGAACCCGGACCTGCCCATCCTATCATAGCAGAATTTATGGATGTCTTCCTGATAGTCTTCCCGGGTTACCCCCGATCGAGACATAGAGTTCACCATTGACCTAGTCCCCGGCTCTTCTCCTATTTCTAAGGGATGCTACAAAGTCAACCCGAAGGAGGCCAAGGAGATGAAGGATCAGATCAATAAACTGAAGGCTTTGGGATTTATCCGAGACGGAGCTTCACCCTAGGGGAGCACCTGTCTTGTTTGTACCCAAGAAAGACGAACTGTGAGGATGTGCATCGACTACCGAGCGCTGAACAATATCACCATCAAGAACAAGTACCCTCTGCCCCGGATCGATGACCTGTTTGACCAACTCAGTGGAGCCAAGGTGTTCTCGAAGATAGACCTCAGATCCGGCTACCATCAGATCAAGGTCAGGAAGGAGGACATTTCCAAAACGACGTTCAACACCAAGTATGGGCAGTTTGAATTCTTGGTCATGCCGTTTGGACTGACAAATTCTCCTACGGTATTCATGAACCTCATGAACAAGGTTTTCCATGAATACCTAGATCAGTTTGTCGTTTGTCTTCATCGATGACATCCTGATCTACTCGAAGACTGAAGAGGAGCATGAAGAGCACCTCAGGAAAGTTCTGGGAACTTTGAGGAAAGAGAAGTTATGGTAAGCTATCCAAATATGAATTCTTTCTAGACAAGGTGATTTTCTTGGCCATGTTGTCACAGGAGAAAGAATTTCGGTGGACCCTAAGAAGATAGCTGCTGTTGAGAAGTGGTTACCCCAAGCTCAGTTGCTGAAATCAGAAGTTTCTTGGGCTTGGCTGGCTACTATCGAAAGTTCGTGAAGGATTTTGCCAAGATTGTTGAACCAATGACGAAGCTCACTCGGAAGAATAAAGAGTTCATCTGGATGGAAGCTTGCCAGGCATCGTTTGAGGAACTGAAGAAGAGACTTACAACAGCACCGATACTTGCGCTACCCGCAGGTACCGACAATTTCTTAATCTACATCGATGCCTCTGGAAAAGGACTGGGTTGTGTTCTTCAACAAAATGGGAAAGTGATTGCTTACGCATCTAGGCAATTACGGACTCATGAGAAGAATTATCCCACACATGATCCAGCTTGCTACAGTCATTTTTACTTTGAAGCTATGGAAGCATTATCTCTATGGAGAGAGAGTGGAAATATATACAGACCACAAAAGTTTGAAATATTTTTCACTCAGAAGGAGCTGAATATGAGACAAAGAAGATGGCTGGAACTGATGAAAGATTTTGACATCGACCTACAGTACCATCTGGGTAAGGCTAATGTGGTTGCAGATGCACTTAGTCGATACCCAGTGGCGATGTTCTTGACCAAGGAGCGGCACTTGTTGGAGGACATAGAGAAGCTTGGTCTGGAGATTGTACTGCCTGAGGAAAGATGAAGGAACTGGGAGGAAGCTATTATACCTGGAGCTGACTCAACCATGATGCAGTTGCAATTGCGTTCAAGTCTGATGGACAAAGTCAAGGAGACACAATTCTAAGATGAGACGCTTTGCAAACTCAAGATGAAGTACTGGCAGGAACACTTGAAGGATTCTCTATGCCAGTGACGGAGCATTGAAGAATGGTACGAGGCTGTGTGTACCATCTGGCGAATTGAGGAGGATCTGATGCAAAAGCGCACCAATCGCAGTATTCCATACATCCTGGAGCTAATAAGATGTATCGGGATATGCGTACCATTGTTGGTGGTATGGAATGAAGAAGGATGTATCCAGATTTGTGGCTAGATGCTTGATTTGTCAACAAGTGAAGGCTAGCAGACAAAGACCCGCAGGACTCCTACAGCCGCTGGACATTCCGGAGTGGAAGTGGGAACATATAAAAATGGACTTTGTATCAGGATTGCCTCGATCCCAAGGAGGGAAGGACGCCATTTGGGTTATTGTGGACCGACTGACTAAGTCAGCTCACTTTATCCCCTTCAAGGTTGGTTTATCCACCGAGAAGTTGGCGGCACTGTACATGCGGCACATTTACCGGATTCATGGAGTACCGGTAAGTATTGTATCTGACCGAGATACTAGATTTATCTCACACTTTTGGAAGAGTTTGCATGACAGCTTGGGAACAAAACTGAAGTTCAGCACAGCCTATCATCCCCAAACTGACGGACAATCTGAGAGGACCATCCAGACGCTAGAGGACATGCTGAGATCTTGCGTCTTAGAATTTGGAGGGTCTTGGGAAGACCATTTGTATTTGGTAGAATTCTCCTACAACAACAGTTACCAAGCTAGCATTGGTATGACACCATTTGAAGCTCTTTATGGACGTCGTTGCCGCACTCCACTTGCATGGGACGACGTAGGAGAAAGAGTACTGCTTGGACCAGAAATGGTGACTGACGCAGCAGAGAAAGTGAAGGTGATTAGAGACAAACTCAGGATTGCCCAAGACAGACAGAAGCATTGGACAGATAGCAGTCGTCGACCACTGGAGTTTGAAGAAGGAGATAGTGTCTTTGTGAAGATTTCTCCTACCAGAGGAACTATCCGATTTGGCAGAGCTGGGAAGCTGAGTCCCAGATATATCGGACCATTTGAAGTTTTAAGCCGAATTGGTGAAGTAGCGTATCGGTTAGCTCTACCAGCTAATCTTGAGGGCGTGCACAACGTCTTCCACGTTTCACAGCTCAGACGCTACATCCCAAATCCGAGTCACATCTTGGACCATTCGGAGCTGGAGATTGGACCGAGCCTCACAGTACCAGAGAAGCCTGTGGCGATTTTGGACAGAGGCGAGAAGAGGACCAGGACTTCGGTGACTCCCATAGTTAGAGTTATGTGGAGGCACGATTCCCAGGAGAGTCTACATGGGAGCGAGAAGATGAGATGCGGGAGCAATACCCGTACTTGTTTGAGACCTGAGGTAATTTCTAACCCTATCCTTTAAATTTCGAGGACGAAATTTTCTAAGGGGGGAAGGTTGTGAAACCCATAACTTTAGTTAATTATTTTTTGAATAACTTAAATTAGTTAATTAATTAATTCTGGAATTTTAGTCAAAAGCCGTAAATTCGATTTGGTTATTTTTTTTCTAATTATTAAAAATTGCGGGTTTGCTAAATTAATATTTTGCCAGAATATTATTAATAGCTAAATAGAAAATTATTAATTTCAAAATAAATAAATCATGGATTTTTGTTGGACCTGGCCTGTTCTGACCTATCCAAACTCTGTCTGAACCCGAACCCAAAATCTGAAATATTAATTGATAAGTTTTTATAAAGAAAAGAGAATTTAATATTGGTATACTTTAACAAATTCCTTTAACTAATAATTCCTCTCACTTACGTATAACCATTACCAGCAGTAAAAGGTTAAGAAACCTTTATTCCTTTTTAGCGGCTGACCCATCGTTTCTTTTTCCTGAACGTCCGCCGCCACCACCTTTACTCCGGCGACCGCCGGCCTTCCCGAACGGCCGCCCCCTCCCCTTCCGTAACCCCTCTTCCACTCTCCCTATATATAACCCTTAGTTCCATTCTCCATTTCACCATCATCACAAAACCCTTTCCCAATTTTCGTACCCTAGCTCCGAGCTCCACCTCCCGAAGATTTCTCTCGACCCGACGCGGAGATCCCTGCCGGCCTCCGCCTACCTCGGCGAACCCGCAGCAGCCCATGGCTGTCTTTCCGAGCACCCGTCCAGCCAGCGACCCCACGCCCAGCCATCCAGGGGCGAGCGCCGCCCTCGGGTCCCCGTTCCCAGGCCGCCTAACCTTTTGGCCGACAAATTCCAGCGCCTCCTTGTGCGCTGCCCCACGTGCACCCTGGTGTCGATCCGATCCCGCGTTCCGGCTGCTGTCCCGGCACGTCCCTGTCTTCGGTTGACCTCACGTAGCTCTGCGATCGTTCGGCTGAACCCGCTGTCCGATTTTATTCCCGAGATTTATCCTGCGGCTCCCCGACCAAAGGATTGGGGTAATCTCTGATAATCATAGTAGTTTGTCCCTCCTATCATAGTCAATGATGAATTTGGTCCTCAATCCCGTTACGGGATTCGGTTGGAAGTTTAATTTCGGGAATTCCGAAGTTCTTTGGTGTATTTGTGCTGTGACTTTCGGATTTTATTCCGTGTTGATTTTCGGTTCTGTGGTTAATTCATTTGGATTTCGGAATTTCCGAATCTTTCGGGATAGGTTCTGTGTTTTTGTTTTGATTCTCGGAATCTCCGATAAACTTCTGGGATTTTGGTTTAGTAGTTAAATTGATTTGTTGGTATGCTGGTTCCGAATTTTTCGAATTTGTTTCGGAAATAATTCTGTGAGTATATTCTATAAAAATGGATTTTTCCCTGGTATGGGATTTGTGTTTGGTGTTTGTGGCACATTTCCCAGTTTTTGGGTTGACCGAAAATAGAGGAAGTGCTGCCGGATTTTCTATAAATTTAATTATTTTAAAAAATGGTTTTTCGGAAAATATTTTATTTTGAAAATTTTGGACGATGACCGTAATTGGTCAATGGGCCCTGGCTAAGTGCAAACGAAACCGGTTTCGTCCGGACGTTGAGGCATTAGCCTATATGATGATTGGACCAAAAATCTGAGACTCACTATTTAATTTATTATTTAGTTTTATTTTTGAGATTAAATTGTAGAATTTTAGAGACTAACAAATGTCTTCTTCTTATTTAAACTTATGTAATAAGGTCTGTAAAAGGGCATAAGCCCATTTGTTTATTCCTGCTGTGAGAAAGTGTAATAGCTTAGGTTTTATTTTGTTTTCTTTATTTCTCTGGTTGATTTTTGTCATGAGAACGTAGTATAAAATAATAATTATCTATTTTATTTTAAAAAGAAAATAATAAATGTTTTATCACTTAGAAGTTAAGTTGTAAAACTTTTAAATAGAAATACATGTATTTCTCATTAAAAAGAAAAATCTTAGTTTTTATATTATCGAATACTAGGTTTTTCCAAATAAATCAATAAATACATTTTTCTAGAAATTAAATAAAATTGATGTTTCATAATTATAACGCACCGATAATCGCATTTTGTTTGTGTTAGTTAAATAAAGATTAAAATTGACTAGGACAAATTAGAGATTGAAACTAGCACATCTAGTATGGCAATTTTTGGAATCTAAGACCGACTTCTCGATTGTAGGATTTCGAAGACAAAACTGAAATTCAATTTCGGAGTCATTACCCTCATTCCAGTCAAAACCAAGGCAAGTACTGTTTGTGGTAGTTTACAATTATTTAGTAATAGTTTTATTGCAAATTTAAACCACGAGGCAACACGGAACTCTCTCTGAGAGCATGGACTGTTTAACTGTTGGGTACTGGGGGAATAGTGTAATGAGTATGACCACATCCAAAGTATTATAATGACTGTGTTAGCTTATCCCTCACACACACGGGGATAAGCTATATCGTATCAATAGGATACAACTGTACAATCCAATCCGGTCATATTCATTGCCTATTCATATCACACTGTTTTAACTGTTGGAAAACCATTTACTGCAAATTATTTAAAAATGCATAATTCTATTATTATTTCAATTGTTAAAATATCATGAATTGTACTTTGCTCCCTCCTGACTGGAGACTATATTTTTAGGTCCTATTGATGATGCAGAGCTACTGATTAGTAGCTATTATGATCCTGAGTTATATCCAGTCGTGCTACCAAATGAGGCTGGACTTGGAGATAACGAGTCTACTTTTTAGTTGTTGTCATTTACTATTTTCCAGTTGTTGTTTTCAAAAGACTATTTTATCAGTTGTAATTTTTGTTGGACAAATTTTATTATCGAAATATTAAAGTTGTGGCAAATAGAATTTGTGTTGTTGATTACCTGCATGAGTGATACAGCTTACTGCCGTCGTCTCAACAACGGTGCAGGCTGGGCATGATCCGATTCGACCCAAGAAATTGGGACCGGGTCGTGACACTAAACTTTACAAAGCATGTTGAGAGCAAACTCTCTTCATGTCAAGGAGCAAGAGCACCAACAATCCCCCACATATCTCACCATATATATGTGTCTAGGGTTGAGCGTTCCTCACAGTAACTGTCCATTTTGTATTATGATAGATGTCTCTGACGACTTGAATCTTCCCGCATGGGTTGAATGACAATGTGATAAGAATGGACTATGCCTTGAATTCTGCACCACAATTGTAATTCTTTCCACTCACAAAGTAGTTACATGTGCTTCTGGCTGTACATTAAAGGACCTGTGCCAGCCTGGTTTCAGTGTATAATTTTGGACGTCTACAAGTTTACCCTCAAGAGACGGCCTGATATCTCTTTCCATACACTATAGGTAAGCTCTTTATTAAAGAGACATGGCATGAAGTCTTGCGCTTCCTTGCGGAGCTACGTCGCTATGACATGGCCTAAAGCCGAGGCATTACCCCTACCCGGGAACCTCATCGTAGTGTCACACTACTGCAGCATGAGGTCACAGCCTCTTTGTAGTGCCATTCTACCCAGCATGAAGCCTAAGGTTTTCTTGCGGTGTTACGCCGCAACGACATGGCTTGTAAGGCCGAGGCTTTACCCCTACCTGGGAACCTCATCGTGGTGTCGTGCCACTGTAACATGGGGTCACCCTCCCCTTTGTAGTGCTGTCTACAACTCTTTAATTTCATCATACAACATTAGGCTACCTGCCTATTTGCGGTGCTACGCCACTATGACTTGGCTTGCAAAGCCGAGGCATTACCCCTACCTGGGAACCTCACGGTGGAGTCATCCCACTGTAGCTTGGAGTTTTACTCCTTGTAGTGCTGCGCTACCGTGCTTCCTGTAAAGCACACCAGGCATTCACTCTGCCTGAGAACTTATTAAGGCTTTTAAGCCAACCTCAAACAGGATCCGTTTTTCGCAGAAAACACATAGTAGACAACAGTGGTTATGGGTTCGTAATCCTTCCATGTTCCCAAGAACAAGTACCCACTGTTTACCTGATAGTTTTCCAGTCAGTGGTCCTCCCTTGAACCGAAAGTTAGATGTCTAGTAGATTTCTCTTTGAACTAATAACATAAAACTTTATGGTAGGATTACAAAAACATACTATCAGAACGCCTTCAAGCCCATCTTTCCTGCTAGTCTTCAACCAGCTGACGCTTGAGGCCCTTCGTGAACGGATCCGCCAGGTTCTCCTGACTCCGAACATCGATTACTGCAATGACACCTCTCTTAATGAGATCGTTCATTGCCCTGTGCTTTATCCGCACAGTTCTCTTCTTTCCGTTGAAGATACCATTTGATGCCACCGCCGCAGTCGCTTGGTTGTCGCATATATCGGAATTGCCGGTATCTGCGCTCCAACCACTGGAAGATCATACATGAGCTTCCGAAGCCATTCTGCTTCATCTGCTGCGGTATCAAGTGTAAAGAACTCAGATTCCATAGAAGACCGCGAGAGCATAGTCTGCTTCTTCGACTTCCACGATATAGCAGCTCCACCCATTGTGAAAATGAATCCACCAGTAGACCTCTTGCTCTCCAACTCTGAGCAAAAGCTGGCATCATTGAAGCCTTCTACTACCGGTGGCTCTTCGCTGAAGTGCAGTGCATCTGTCTGAGTCTTCTGAGATATCTCATAACACGCTTCACAGCTTTCCAGTGCTCAACGCCTGGATTACTTGTGAATCGACTCAGCATTCCCACAGCGAAAGCTATGTCAGGCCTAGTGGCAGTAGTGGCGTACATTAAACTGTCGATGACGCTAGCGTACTCCAATTGCCTGACACTTTCCTTCGAGTTTGGCTCCAGCTTTTGATCTCCTCGGTACGGTGTATCAATTATGGGAAGATCATGATACCCGTATCGAGTGAGCATCTTCTCAATGTAATAAGATTGTGAGAGTGCCAATCCAGTATCCGTCCGAAAGATCTTGAGTCCCAAGATAACATCAGCATCCCCCAAGTCCTTCATACTGAACTTTGTCGAGAGGAACTTCTTTGTCTCGGTGACACAGCTTATATCCGTACCTAGGATTAGCATGTCGTCCACGTACAGACAAATGATGACTCCTCTTCCGTCAGCAAATTTAGTATAGAGACACTTGTCTGTTTCGCTGACCCTGTAGCTGTTTGATCTGATAACTTTGTCAAACTTCTCGTGCCACATTTTGGAAGCTAGCTTTAAGTCGTATAGAGATTTTACCAACTTGCAGACTTTGTCTTCTAGGCCTCTGACGACAAATCCTTCTGGCTGTTGCATATAAATCTCCTTGGTCAGCTCGCCATTCAGGAATACTGTTTTGACATCCATTTGATGTATCACCAGTTTGTGTATTGTCGCAAGGGCAATCAACAATCTGATGGTTGTCATCCGTGCTACTGGAGCATATGTGTCAAAGTAGTCGATCCCCTGTTTTTGAAAAAAACCCTTGGCCACTAGCCTGGCCTTGAACTTGTCAATGGTTCCATCAGCTTTCATCTTCTTCTTGAAGATCCACTTGCATCCGATGGGTTTTGCTCCTTCGGGTATATCAACTAACACCCATGTGTTATTGGAGGTAATTGAGTCAATTTCATTGTCTATTGCCTCCTTCCAGAAGATAACATCTCTGGTCTTCGTTGCCTCATCATAGGTAAGCGGATCTGCTTCCACATGATAGGTGACAAAGTCATCTCCGAAGCTCTTCGGCCTCCTTGCTCGCTTCATTGACGGCTCAGCGAGTTCTGGTTCAATTGTTGTTTCTCCACCAACAACTTCATCTTGGACTACGGGCTCATATGAGATCTCAGTCTCATTTGCACCTATATCATTCTCCGGAATGTCTGGGAGAACAATATTTTTGTGTCTTGCAAACTTGTCTTCAAAATATTCAGCATCGCGAGATTCGATGATATGATTTGAATCAATGTCAAGGAATCTCCGAGCATCACTCTTCTCAGCATACCCCAAGAAAATCGCCTTCGTAGTCCTTGTCCCCAGCTTCTGAATCTTTAGATCTGGGAGCTTCACATAAGCCAGACACCCCCACACTCGAATAACATTCAAGTTAGGTCTTACTTTGAACAAAAGTTCATGAGGAGTTATGTCAGAAGTTGCATAAGGCACGCTATTCAGAATGAAAGTGGCCGTTAATGCAGCTTCTCCCCGATAACATTTTGGAAGACCTTGTAACAACCACTTTTATAAAATGAGGGTAATTTTGAACTTTTATAATTTTGATTAATCGATAATAAGATTTAACTCATGTTGTAATTTTTGGTAATTTTTTTAATCAATTTAAAACTATTTAAAATGTTGAATTGTGATTTTGATGGTTAACTAGTTAATCTCCAGTTTTGCTAAGCTTAGAGACTAACCATGGGGACCTAACCATGTGATTAGATTGACTATTTACAACTTTTTAGGCTAAGGATATTTTGGTCATTTTGTGACTTTTGAATTATTTAGGATTTTGATTAATTGGTAAATTTTAGATTATTTTAATAATATTTAAATTGATGTATTATGATTTTGGTCATTTTTCATATTTTAATATTTTGGGAAAATTTTATATTTTTAATATTGTTTTTATTGGATTTGTTTAGTCGGGTTTGAATTTTGTCTCGTTCCGACTTGTATTGTGACCCGAGTAGCTTGAACTCTAGATGAGACCCAATATTAAGTTAAGCATGGCTCACAAGACCCAACATTAAGTTAGTTAATTAAACTAATTTTTATCATGTTAGAATGGTTAAGTTAGAGACTCAAAACTAGATCATTTTGACCCCAAACTTGAGCCTAGTCTAGACTTAACCATATGAGACTAGAGAGGGACAATTAGGACATTTTTCATTAGCCCTAATGGACTCTTTATGGCAGCCACCTTTAGGAGAGAATGATTCATTTCATTCATTACAATCTTGCCTCTTTTATTTTCCTTTTGTTCTTCCCCAATTTTAGAGAGCCTTCCCATTGATTTGATCTCCAAATCAAATCATTCCTTCACCAAACCTTTCCTCAATCATTCCCATTCTCCAAGGGAAGGGTGCTACCAAGGATTGGAATAGGAGTGCAAGGAGGAGTGTCCACTTTGAGGGATCTTCGTATCGGGGCCGTGTCCTAAAGGATTTTATTGGGATTCCACTCCCAATAGGTAAAACCCATCCTCTAAATCGATTTCCTTTGCATATAAATTAGTTTTGAATCCGTAGGATCCATCCTCATGCATGTGTCCCATTTAGATTCAAATTTGAGGCCATTTGGAGCTCTCTTGAGGATTTTAGATATGTGTCTTGTGTCCTACTTGATAGATCCCAAATTAGGATACCCCATGTGTATGTATGTATGATAATAGTTTAAATAGATATTTAAATTCAGTTTTATAATGGTTAGAGAGTGGATTGATCTTAGTTATGATGGTTAGAATGAGTTTCATTTGGATACCTATGTTTGTATCCAAGTATCTTGGCCTATATGTGTTCTTTTGTCAAATCCGTCATAATTTTCATCCACGTTTTTATTAACCAAAGCAACTTAGAAATGTCATAACTTTTAGCTTAGAACTCCGATTTATCTTCCGTTTTTTTAAAAGAACCGTATCGAAGTTAGCTTTCCAAATATATATTTTAATAAGCCAAATTCTTTCTGTAACTTTCTGTAGAATTATTTGAGTGTTAGCTGTACGAAAGACGAACGTGTTTCGGTATTTTCGTGATTCCGGGAGCTTCCGGACACGAAAATGCGATCCGTTTAAAGTTTCGGAAAGCTAACACAAAGGACTACGACATACTTTAATCCTAGAATTTAGTGAATTTCCAATTGGTACAGTATTGGTTTTAAGTAGAAAAGTGACTATACGATATATGCATTTTGTGTAACCTATGAGCCTATGTAGTATGGATATTAAATGAATATAGAGTATGTAATGCATGATATGTTAGATGAATGAAATGATATATATATGATATATATTCTCTTTACATTAATGTATATATATGGTTGAATGCAAGCATGTAGGAATGCAATTAATATAATGTATATAGGCAATGCATGAATAAAAGAATGATATACAATGTATGCATGAAAGTATATAATGAATGCCAGATATGAATGCAAGATATATATGTAATGATAGATATGAATGCATAATGTATAAATATTGTAATACAATATATAATGATAACATGTATGGTAATGTAGAGTATATGATGCAAGCATGAATGAATGGAGGAAATACATGTATATAGGTAATATAGAATATAATATATGAATGCAAGCATGCAATATAATGTAATATATAAAAGGAATGAATGATAATATATAACATGATATGTAAGGTAATGCAAGGTATGAAATATATGATGTGTGCATGTTTGTATGTCTCTATGTTAATGTATAAAATGATATGAATATACAATGTATGCATATGTATAAAACATGTAGGTAATGCATAGATGCATGAATAAAATGAATGTTTGCAATATGTTAATATAAATACAAGTATCTAATATGCATGAATGTAAGTATAATATAATACAAGTATACATGTATGTATCATGTAAATGTAATATACATGATATGTATGTATGCATGTATACAAGGTAAGTAGGTATGTATGTATTTCTATAAACTGAGTTAACCTATAACCTTTTACACACATGCATTCATACATCCTTTGACATCATGTTTCCCATGTCACATACACCTACCTATCACTAAATTTTAGAACATTAACACATATCCTTTCACACACATGCCAAACACACACATACTCACTTACTCTTTTACATCTCTTTCTCTCTCTCTCTCTCTCTCTCTCTCTCTCTCTATATATATATATATATATATATATATATATATATATATATATATATATATATATATATATATATGTGTGTGTGTGTGTGTGTGTGTGTGCCTATATATATAGCTTTCCTATATATATCTATGTATATGAATATGTGAATACTGATGCATATATATATATATATATATATATATATATATATATATATATATATATATATATATATATATATATATATATATATATATTCCTATATATATTTTCCTATATATATACATATATATATATATATATATGTGGGATGTACATATAGGTAGCCTATATGTTATGAGTGTACTACAATATATTAGATATATATATTGTTATGTGTATATGTGTTTGTGGTTTGGCTTAGGCATGATATAGCCTATAGCCTAGGGCTCTTAGCCTATGGTGTGTCTGTTTGCCTAGTGAGAGTTTAGTTAGAATTGTTTAGTCTTGATTAGGCCTAAAATAGACTAATTAGACTAGTATAGACTTGTTTGGTTTAGGTTTGACCTAGTTAACCTAGTTTGACTAGTCTAGTTGACTAGAGTTGACCAAAGGTTGACTTTAGCCTAGATTGACCCCAAACTTCATGTAGATGCATTGTAGCAGTCTATTTCCTTATTTTAGACTTGTTGTGACTTGTGTTGTTCTAATAGGAGCCAGACACCACTCCTCGGACAGTACTTTCATCTTGGACATTCAGATAGCAGGCGAGTACATTCTCTGATAGTTCTCTCATTTAATTGTCAATTACTGTACTTCAGTTAAAGTTAGTTTTATGTGATTCTCTGTTACAACACGTATGGATATATCTGGATTGATGTATGCGACACACATACCATACTTATCTGGCCTCTATTACTGGAATCACTGGAATCATTCCGGAATCTATTTCTGGAATCATCATATTTTGGCTGAACTCATCTCGTTTCTCGTATCGTATTCTGGATTCACTTGTACTTGCTGGGAGGGGAAATACTTGAGTAAGACTTGTAGACATACCCCAATCTAGAATCTCCCAACTGGAATCTACTGGAATGATAGCCATCTCACACCCGGCCAGGTGTGTGATGTGCCGTATTACCTACAGCCGTTTACATGTCGATCTCGGTATTCTAAAACACACGGTTAGAGTATAGGATGGACTCACCCTGGAATCATTGATCACTATGACTGGAATCATCTTATACTGGACTCATCTTGTACTGGAATCACCTGGTATCAGATTCATGTTGTCTGTATTTACTTGGATTTTGCACTTGTTTACATTTACTACCTGGACTTATTATGTTACCTTAGTTCAGCTAGATTCATTTTACAGTCTTCATTGCCATCATTCTTCTCTTGTTTTAGTTACTTTACATTCCTTGTATCTTACTGCTTCTCTATACTATCACCTAAATATAAACTGCCATATTCATCAATAAAACTGCTTATAACTGCTTTGTAGTTCTTTGTCATTACTTGGGTTTTCTTGATGAGATGTACTCGTTTCCGTCCTGATTGGACCTGTTAAAAATTTTACAAAGGACGAAGAGGAGGCCTGCCTAGATACTTTCTATGGGACAGCCTTAGAGGACACTTGCGATCCGGACTTCCAGTCGGATCCCTTAGCTGTAGAGACTGTTGCTCTATAGATTTCTTTATCTTATTTCATAGTACTGGAGTTTGAGTTGTATATTTGGATATTTATTATTTCTGGATGTTAGTGGAGTTTATCTAGACACTTAGCTTTCTCTCTATTGTATTTTCTGTGGATTTGGATCTTGCATCTTTTATATCATTCTATCTTTATCCTGTTCTATCTTAGATGTGATTGAGATATATTCTGTTATGTCACCCCCATTCGGGGAGTATAACTGTTTATTATCTTAAACTGTTAGATGTTGTGACCTAGGACAGCGTTCTACCGCCGACACTGCGGCGTAGGCTGGACGTACCCACGTCTCGTGCCCTTACTCTAGGGTGCGGGTCGTGACAGACCTGCAGTTAGTAGCATTGAGTTCATCATTTCTGTTAATGTTCGGTTCTTCCTCTCTGCTACTCCGTTAGACTGAGGAGAATACGGAGCAGTAGTCTCGCAGATGATTCCATGTTCTTTGCAGAACGATGCGAATTCATGAGACCGATATTTTTCGCCTCGATCACTCCTCAACCTCTTGAGTTGTTGTCTAGTTTGTCGTTCAGCTTCGGCTTTGAACTCCTTGAACTTCTCGAACGCTTCGTCTTTTGATTTTAGCAAGTAGAAGAATGCGTACTTAGAGAAGTCATCGATGAAGGTTATGAAATACTTCATTCCAGCTTTTGTAGAGAATTGTTTGAAGTCACAGATATCGGAGTGTACTAACTCCAGAAGATCTGTGCTTCGATTGACCCGATGAAAATGTTTTCTAGTGATCTTAGTCTGAGCACATACTTCACACTTCTCTACCTTACCCCCACATTTGGAGATAAGTCCTAGACTCGACATTTTATTTATTCTTTTACAATGAACATGTCCTAGCCTATTATGCCACAACTCAAGAGAATAATCAGAAAAAGCGATTGCATTTATTTCATCAGACTGGTTTACAAGCTGAATTTTAAACATCCCTTCGGTTTGAAAAGCCTTTCCGAAGTATGTTCCCTTCTTGGACATCACCATCTGACCAGCATTAATGTCCATCCTCAAGCCTGCGTTGCTAAGCAGGCTCCCAGAGATCATGTTCTTGGCAATCACCGGAACATGCTTTACTCCTTGGAGCGTCAGAGTGTTTCCGGAAGTGAGTTTCAGCTCCACAGTTCCGATCCCCAGAACTTCAGCTTGGACCTGGTTCGCCATGACAACCTTCTCAGAAGTTGGCTAGTACATGACGAACCATTCCTTCCCAGAACAGACATGGCATGTCGTACCGGTGTCTATCCACCAGTCAGAGTCAGCCCCCACTGTTGTGACCTGAGCGATCATAGCAACGAGGTTAGAAACCAAAAAAACCTTACTAGGCTCACCTTTCTCTGATTGTTTAGGCTTGGATCTGCATTCACTCTTGTAGTGGCCTTTCTTGCCACAATTGAAGCAAGTCACGTGGGACTTGGACTTCTGTTGCTTGAATGAAGGACCCTTAACTTTCAGATTAGTGGAATCCTTCTTTTTGTGATGAGAAGCCACCTGCTTTCCCTTGGGCTCTCTCGTCTGCACTAGATTGGCCTTGGCCAACTGTTTGGACAGAGTGTCCATCTTCTGTTGAGAACGCATCCCGTCCTCAACATGGATCTCTTGAAGGAGATCTTCCAAGCTGATATCCAGCTTCTTCCGGTGCATTCTTGCATAGAATGTACTCCATCCTGCGGGAAGTTTAGAGACAATCCCTCCAACGACAAACTTGTCGACAAGGGGCATTTTCTCATCTTCTAGCTTCTGGCACAGCTTCAAGAACTCTTTTACCTGAGGCAGCATTGCCTTCTCGTCTTTGAAGAGCCACTTGTGGTACTTCTCGACGATGAAGATTTTCGATCTATTGTCGTCATCTTCATACAGCTTTCCCAAGGACTCCCAGATATCCCTGGCAGAAGGATTCTTGGAGTATGACTCTGTCAGGGAGTCCTCCATTGCATTCAGAATCAATAGCCTACAAAGACTATTGTCCCTTCTCCATTTGTTCAATTTGACATGTGCAGCAGCAATGACATCTGCTGTACCACCTTCTGGAGTCGTAGGTCCTTCTGGAATCGTTGGTTCAGTCTCAATCAGCACATGATCGACGTCCACCAGTTGTAGATTGAGGGTGATTTTTCTCTTCCATATTTGAAAGTGTTCTCCGTCGAACTTTTCCAATTTGTTAAAGCTGGTATCGAGGAGAGAGGCACGAGAGTTTTCCATTGTGCTGGTCTAGCTTTGAGATTGTTAGAATCGGGGCACAATTTTTTAATGAAAAATTGAATGAAACAGTTGTAAGAACAACGTTCTAATGCAACGCTTCAAGGAATGTGCGTAACAGAGATCCTTGAAGGATTCTGGAATACGAAAATCTAAGAAGATTTCGTAAACGTAGCAAACGATAGCAGTGCTTCTAAGAAGAAGATGCTGGTCGAATTGCTAAAGGCAGCAGTGAAGGTGACAGGCAAAAGATGGAAGGTGGTGGCCTGCTGGGGTGTCAAAAATACCAGTACTCAAAGCTAGATCCGCCCACACGGTCAGTTTCCAGGAACCAACAAGTTCGAATGAACTCTGGAACGCTCTGAAAAATTGCTCTAAGACGGACTGCTCGGAACAATGACGGACTTCGGTTGCACGAGGAAGGACACGGTGCGCAGCAGCTCTCTCTTCTCTCTTCGTGAATTTCTGAAGTCTTAGAAGTGTACTGAGAGAGAAGAGAGGCTCTGAATATATAGCTACTGATGTAACTGTCCAGATCCGAAATGTGTGCCACGACATAATGTCAGATCCACAAATCCAGGATCAGTTACGAATCAGTCAGAACGTGGAAAGCCACGAACTGCGCGAGTTGCGCCAATTTTACGAGCTGCGCGCGCGCCTTCAGCGCATACTGGTTGGCGCAACCCGCGCAACCCAGCACAGCTGCACAACTCGCGCAACCTGGCGCACCTGCGCAACTCGCGCACCATGACGCACCTGCGCAACTCGCGCAACCTGTCGCACCTGCTCAACTCGCGCAACCTGGCGCACCTGCGCAACTCGCGCAACCTGGCGCACCTGCACAACTCGCCAACAAAATGCCACATTACGACTCATGAGCCCATGAGCCCATGAGCCCGAGTCCGAGTCCGAGTCCGAGTCGCTAAGCCCCTACAGGGCTTAGTCCCAATGAAAATTAATTTTCCAAGAGCAAAAAGCATGAATATTTTTCTTGGAGGCTTATCCTAACTCTTAGTAAAATCGCCCACATGGTTCCCTCCTTAGGGTCACCACCCCATGTGCATATCCCAACAACACATACTCATATATATGTTGAGATAACTCATGGTGCTTTTCCAATGTGGGACTAAACTTTACAAAGTATGTTGAGAGCAAGCTCTCTTCATGTCAAGGAGCAAGAGCACCAACAATAAGTAAATGAATAATCAAATTTCTAACCATCAACTATAGTGTCAGGTGTCTCAACTAGTAGAAAGTCCATCAAACCAACAGGGTACCAGCATTACTTTTGGTGCAAGTTGTAAGCAAGACTCAATATAAGCAAGCTACCTTAGAATCATTATAAATGGAGCGCTATGTTGCACGAAAACGTAAAAGACACAATTCGAATGCGATGACACTAGCTCGACACCTGTTTTGGCATGTCCTAGTGTAATTCGTTCGGAGTGTCTTATGTCGTGTCCGATGTGTCCCTTAACTATGTAGCATGGACTTATGGAGTGTCCATGAATCAATAAAGACAACAAAAACATCAACAACACCTATTAGCGCACACCAAACATAAAGAAAATGACATTAATTCATTTAATTATTCATGCAACACACAAGTCAATTCCAAAACTCCATAAAAAAACTCAAGCTCAAAATCAAGAACCAATAGTTGTCTTGAAGTCTTATCGACAAACCTCGATAACAAACATGACAACAGGAGGACCATCAGCTCCTCCTCCTCCTCCTCCCGAGCTAAACTTTGATATAGAAGTTTGATACAGCGATACAATCTTTATGACAGGTGGACCCCCTCTATATATTTGCTTACACGGTTACCAAAAAATAGGGAAGGGGCCCACGTCAATCCCAAAACTCCATAAAAAAACTCAAGCTCAAAATCAAGAATCAACCAATAGTTGTCTTGAAGTCTTATCGACAAACCTCGATAACAAACATGACAACAGGAGGATCATCAGCTCCTCCTCCTCCCGAGCTAAACTTTGATACAGAAGGCTGTATCAAAATTTGATACAACCTTCTGTATGACAGGTGGACCCCCTCTATATATTTGCTTATACGATTACCAAAAAAATAGGCCCACCTGATATACAGAAGGCTGTATCAAATTTTGATACAGCCTTCTGTATCAAAGTTTTTTTTCCCTCCTCCCTGCCTTCAATCCACTTCTGCATGTCACAAAATTCAATCACAATGTAAGCTTTATAAGAAGCACAGATACTCCAGAATTGTGTCAGCGGCCAATACATCCATATCAGTGTCAGTACTGCATCGTGTCTTACCATGTGTTTGAACTCCGGAGAAACCGCACCAATAAATAACCCAATTGATCAGCCGATTCTCTTCTCCTCCTCCTCCTCGAATAGTCAACTGCCAACCATTATAGTCTACTGTCTTCTCGATCCTTGCGAGTCGTCGTCGCCCGAAGCCGATGCGGACGGTTCTTGCTGATGATGATGTTCTTGATGCTGGTGGTGGTGAGCATGACCAATCTGCTGATAGTAGTGGCTCAAAGCAGCATGAGAGCTCAACACTCCGACGTGCTGCCCGTCGACCTGTGAGAGACCGAGCTCGAGCCCGGGCAGCTGACCGGAGAGCATGGAGCCGAAGCTGCCGGGGAAGTCGATCCCGGGAAGCCCGACGATCCGCGGGAGGAAACCGAAGCTGCCTGACCCGTCATTCGCAGCCGAAGAGGAGACGGGGGCAGCGAGGTTGGGGGCCTGGGACCCGAACCCGGAACCAGGGGGCGGCGGGGCCCAGGAGGAGGCGGATGCGGGCAGGGAACCGGAGCCGGTGGCGGCCATGATGGAGGGCTCGGCGTGGTGGAGGAGCCACTGGATGGTCTCCCCGTCGGACTTGTGGCCGAGCTCACGGGTCAGCTGGAAGATCCGGGCGGCGCAGAGGGCGGGCATGCGGATCCGGCGCCCGCGCCCCTCGACCTTGGTATGGCGGTCCTTATTGGAGCTCCGCTTAGGTGCCAGCTGTTTCCTGAAGGGGTCACTGGAGTTGGTGGGATCGGGTATGGAGACCAGCTGCTGGTGTTGGTTGTTGGTGGGTTGTGGATCCCGGGTTTCGCATTCGGGTTTGTTCGGGTTAGAAGGATCCATGACGGAGAGAGAGAGAGAGAGGGGGGTTAGAGGGGGAGTAGGTGTGGGGAGGGGAGAGGACTCAGAGGGGTGGTGTGGGGTTTTATGAGAGAGAGAATGAGCTCTCTCTTCTTTTAGGCAAATGTTAAAGGCCACCCCCTTTTTACTAAGGGCAATCCTCCTACTAAGGGCAACCATGTCTTTGATTTTTTTTACTAAGAGCAACCTAAAGTTTACAAGTTTACTAAGGGCAACCATCGCTGGTCTCTCTCTCTCTTCCTCTCCTCGAGCTCCTCCTCGAACGTGCGCCACCAGCCTCCCATCGTCGGCGATCTCCTCCGCGGCCCCCGCGGTCGCGTGCGCCACCAGCGGCCCCCGTGGTCGCGTGCGCCACTAGCCTCCCATCGTCGGCGAACTCCTCCGCGGCCCCTGCGGTCGGCGAACTCCTCCGCGGCCCCTACGGTCGCGTGCTCCTCCGCGGCCCCTGCGGTCGCGTGCGCGTGCGGTCGGCGAACTCCTCCGCGGCCCCTGCGGTCGCGTGCGCGTGCGCCACCAGCCTCCCATCGTCGGCGATCTCGGAGCTGTAGCCCAAACCCTTCTCTCTCAGCGCCCCCAAACCCTCCTCTCTCTCAGAACCCTCCCGACGCAGTTGAGGACCCCTTCGTAGGGGCTGTCCCGGAGCTGGAGCCGCTGCTTGACGGTGTCCATCGGCGTGAGGACCGCGTGACTGCAGGGCTTGCCTGCAGTCCTGTCTTCACTTTGGACTGCAGGTAAGCCCTGCAGTCACTGTAAGTTAAAAATTTTAAAAAAAATCTAGGGCTGCAGGCAAGCACTGCAGTCCTGTGTTCAATTTGGACTGCAGGCAAGCCCTGCAGTCATCGATTGACAGAAGCGGGGTAGCCTTTAGTGTTTTCAAAATGGCAAACTTGTAATATTTTTAAAATTTTTAAGTTGGTGGCCCTTAGTAAAAAAGGGGTGGCCTTTAACATTTGCCTTCTTTTATTATTACTTACCTGGTATGTACTGTTTACTTGGACTTGGTATGTACTATTTACTTTGACTTGGACTTGTTTGTCTTTTACACGATTTTAGGATTATCTTCCCTCTCTTTTTAATTTTTAATTTTCTTAATTTTAATATTTCTTTTTCTCTGAAATAGTCTTAAGTGTTGTAAATTATATATTTGTGGATAATCAGAAATAATTGAATCAAATACACACAAATCATGTCATTTTCTCTTTCCTCTTTTATATATATTTTTTCCTCCTCCTCCTCTTATATATATATATATATATATATATATATATTACAATTATATATATATATATATATATATATATATATATATATATATATATATATATATATATATATATATTATCGTTCTCTCTTTCTACTTTTATAACATATTATCAGTACGAAAGTTCGAGAAGCTACAGTTCAAACTCGAGAAGCTCCAAGTCGTTAGTTTCATGATGACACGAGAAAGACATGATGAGGTGGATGGTGAACAAGCTTTGATCATCGCAACAACGCCACCATCAACTCAAATCATACAAAACCAAAAATGTATCAATATCCTGTTAACCATACCAAAGAGGTACCAACATGCAATTTAACTTTCATCTACAAAAATATTATTTATCTGTCATTGGTTGTATAACATTTTCAGCATGCTATAAATGTTAATTAATATAATCTCTTAACTTGTCTTGAGATTGCAAATATATTTAAATAAACAGTTGAAATGGAAATGTATTTTGGATCAGGAGATGGATATATAGATCTTGGAGTATTTATTTATTTATTTTGTCGTTGATTGGATGTGGTGGTATGAACTGTTAATCTGAAAAATCTAAATTAGAACTATAATTATCAACTATTTGAATGATATAATTATTGGTGCTTTATTTACATGGAGAGAGCTTGCTCTCAACATGCCTTGTAAAATTTTAGTCTCACAATGGAAAAGCACCATGAGTTATCTCAACATATATACTTGGGTGTGTTGTTGAGAGATGCACATGGGGTGGTGACCCTAAGGAGGGAACCATGTGGGTGATTTTACTAGGAGGTAAGAATAAGGCTCCAAGGATTAAGCATTAATGCTTTTGTCATTCTCTTGGATTAATTCCACTTGGAGCTAAGCCCCAAAGGGGCTTAGCGACTCGGACTCGGACTCGGACTCGGACTCGGACTCGGGCTCGGACTCGGGCTCATGGGCTCATGAGGCATAATGTGGCGTTTTGTTGGCGCACTTTGCACTTAGCACGTCAGCAGTCATGCACGGCCATGCGGTTCATGCGGCCATGCGGCCTCATGCGGCTCATGCGGCCATGCGGCTCATGCGGTCCATGCGTTTCATGCGGTCCATGCGGTCCATGCGGCTCATGCGGTCCATGCGGCTCATGCGGTTCATGCGGCTCATGCGGCACATGCGGTCCATGCGGTCCAAGCGGTCCATGCGGCCAGGCTGCTGCCGCATGGAGGGTTACGCTGACTGTGCAGATTTCAAATCGGTTATGGAAAGGGTGAATCAATGCGATTAATTCAGATCCTATCTTTGTGGGATTTGAATTAATTTCGTTACTATATTTGTGGGATTTGAATTAATTCAGTTCCTATCTTTGTGGGATTAGAATTAATTCGTTGCTATCTTTTTGTGATTTGATTCAATCTTTCCATAACTGAAGAGGCGGCTAGGGTTTCCACCCTCTCTCTATAAATACTCTCTTCTGGCCTCCTTTGTGACTACTACGAAAATACAAGTCAGAAAAGGAGAAAGAGAGAGAGAGCTGCTGCCGCCATTGCAAGTCCATCCGAGGAGTCAGAACAGAGGTGACATCGAGCGTTCCACAAGTTATTCAACTTGCTGGTTCCTGGAAGCAGATCATGTGGGGCGAATCTTGCTTTGAGCAACGGTGTTTTGACACCCCAGCATTGTTCTTCTTCTCATCTCTCTCTAGTGTTATTGTAACTCGTTCTGTCCCAATTGCAACACGTTTGCAAGGAAGAACGAGAGATCTTCTCTTCTCTTTTTCCCTCCTTCAGATTGTAATTTGGCTATTTGATATTTTGAACCGTCGTAGATCTTGAGTTTGATCACTGCAAAGTTTTGTGGGACATCTCAGATCTCGATTGCATCTGTTTTTCATCTTTGATCAAGCCCCGGGACTAACAATCTCAAAGCAAGATCCGTATAGATGGAAAACATTAATGCTTCGCTCCTCCAATCGGACATCTGCAAGTTGAAAAAGTTCGATGGAGAGCACTATCAAGTCTGGAAGAGAAAGGTGTACCTAACTCTTCAACTGAAAGACGTTGATCATGTTCTGTTGGAGGAAGAACCCTCTGTTCCAGACACTGGATCTACTGCCGCCATCAACGCGGCTACCAAACTCCAGGCCAAGTGGAGAAGGGAAAATAGCATCTGCAGGCTTATCATCCTGAATGCTATGGAGGACTCCCTGGCAGAATCCTACTCGAAGAAGGAACTTGCCAGAGACATATGGAAGTCTGTGGAAAATCTGTATGAAGAAGACAAGAACAGGAGCAAAATGTTTGTGGTTGAAAAATATCACAAATTGCTCTTTGAGGACGAAAAGTCCATGCTGCCACAGGTGAAGGAATTTCTGAAGCTGCGTCAGAAACTGGAAGACGAAGAGATGCCCCTTCCCGACAAGTTTGTCGTCGGAGGGATCGTCTCAAAACTTCCTGCTGGATGGAGTACCTTTATGCAAGGATGCACAGAAAGAAGCTAGACATTAGCTTGGGAGATCTACTGCAAGAGATCCATGTCGAGGACGAGATGCGTTCCCAACAGAAGGTGGACACTCTGTCCAAACAGTTGGCTAAAGCCAATCTTGTGCAGACGAGAGATCCCAAGGGGAAGCAGGCGGCTTCTCATCCCAAGAAGAAGGACTTCACTAATCTAAAAGTGAAGGGTCCTTCTTTCAAGCAACAGAAGACTAAGTCCCACGTGACTTGTTACAATTATGGCAAGAAAGGCCACTACAAGAGTGAATGCAGATCTAAGCCTAAACAATCAGAGAAAGGTGAGCCTAATAAGGTTTCATTAGTTTCTAACTTTGTTGCTATGATCGCACAGGTCACAAATGTGGGGGTTGACTCTGACTGGTGGATAGACACTGGTGCGACTTGCCATGTCTGTTCTGGCAAGGAATGGTTCGTCACGTACCAGCCAATATCTGAGAAGGTTGTTATGGCGAACCAGGCCCAAGCTGAAGTTCTGGGGATCGGGACCGTAGAACTGAAACTCACTTCTGGGAACACTCTGACGCTTCAAGGTGTGAAGCATGTTCCTGCGATTGCCAAGAACCTGATCTCTGGGAGCCTGCTCTGCAACGCAGGCTTGAGGATGGACATCAACGCTGGTCAGATGGTTATGTCCAAGAAGGGAACATACTTCGGGAAGGCTTATCAAACCGAAGGAATGTTTAAAATTCAGCTTGTCAACCAGTTTGATGACATTAATGCAGTTGTATTTTCGAATTATGCTCTTGAGTTGTGGCATAATAGACTAGGACATGTTCATTGTAAAAGAATCAACAAAATGTCTAGTCTAGGACTTATCTCCAAATGTGGGGGTAAGGTGGAGAAGTGTGAAGTGTGCGCTCAGACGAAGATCACTAGGAAATCCTTTCATCGGGTCAATAGAAGCACAGATCTTCTGGAGTTGGTGCACTCCGATATCTGTGACTTCAAACATTTCTCCACGAAGGCCGGGATGAAGTATTTCATAACCTTCATCGACGAATTCTCAAAATACGCGTTCGTCTACTTGCTCAAGTCTAAAGACGAAGCTTTCGAGAAGTTCAGAGAGTTCAGGACCGAGGCTGAACGGCAGACTGGACAACAACTCAAGAGGCTGAGAAGTGATCGAGGTGGGGAGTACAGGTCTCATGAATTCGCATCGTTCTGCAAAGAACATGGAATCATATGCGAGACTACTGCTCCATATTCTCCTCAATCCAACGGAGTAGCAGAGAGGAAGAACCGGACATTAACAGAAATGATGAATTCCATGCTGCTCACTAGAGTGCCATATGCAACTTCGGACGTAACTCCTCATGAACTCTGGTTCAAAGTCAGACCCAACTTGAATGTCATTCGAGTGTGGGGGTGTCTGGCGTATGTGAAGCTTCCAGATCTGAAGATTCAGAAGCTGGGGACAAGGACTACGAAGGCTATCTTCTTGGGGTATGCCGAGAAGAGTGATGCTCGGAGATTTCTTGATATTGAATCAAATCATATTATCGAATCTCGCGATGCTGAATACTTTGAAGACAAGTTCGCAAAAGACAAAAACATTGTTCTTTCGGACATTCCGGAAAATGATGTAGGTACTAATGAGACTGAAATCTCATACGAGCCAGTAGTCCAAGAAGAAGCTGTTGTTGATGAAACAACTCTTGCACCAGAACTCGCCGAGCCGTCAGCTAAGCGAGCGAGGAGACCGAAAGATTTCGGAGATGACTTTGTCACCTATCATGTGGAAGCAGATCCGCTTACCTATGATGAGGCGATGAAGACCAGAGATGCTATCTTCTGGAAGGAGGCAGTGAATGACGAGTTTGACTCTATCACCTCCAATAACACATGGGTGTTGGTAGATCTACCTGAAGGAGAAAAGCCCATTGGATGTAAATGGATCTTCAAGAAGAAGATGAAGGCAGATGGAACTATTGACAAGTTCAAGACCAGGCTGGTCGCCAAGGGATTTTCTCAGAAACAGGGGATAGACTACTTCGACACGTACGCTCCAGTAGCTCGGATGACCACCATCAGGATGTTAATCGCTCTAGCAGCTATACATAAGTTGGTGATACATCAGATGGATGTAAAGACAGCGTTCCTGAACGGGGAGCTGACCGAAGAGATTTACATGCAACAGCCAGATGGATTTGTCGTCAAAGGTCTTGAAGACAAAGTCTGCAAGTTGGTAAAATCATTATATGGTTTGAAGCAAGCTCCCAAGATGTGGTATGAGAAGTTTGACAAAGTTATTAGGTCAAACGGCTACAGAGTCAGCGAGACGGACAAATGTATTTACACAAAGTTCGCTGATGGAAGAGGAGTCATCGTTTGTCTGTACGTGGACGACATGCTAATCCTAGGTACGGATATAGGATGTGTCACAGAGACAAAGAAGTTCCTCTCAACCAAGTTCAGTATGAAGGACTTGGGGGATGCAGATGTCATCTTGGGCATAAAGATCATCCGGACAGACACTGGAGTAGCGCTGTCACAATCTCACTATATTGAGAAGATGCTCACACGCTATGGGTATAAGGATCTTCCAGGGATCGATACGCCATACAGGTGTGATCAGAAGCTGAAGCCAAACTCGAGGGAAAGCGTCAGGCAGCTGGAGTATTCTAGCGTTATCGGAAGTTTGATGTACGCAACTACTGCCACAAGGCCTGACATAGCTTTCGTCGTGGGAATGCTGAGTCGGTTCACAAGCAACCCAGGGATTGAGCACTGGAAAGCTGTGAAGCGGGTGATGAGATATCTCAAGAAGACTCAGACATATGCACTGCACTACAACGGGTATCCGACAGTAGTGGAAGGCTTCAGTGATGCTAGCTGGTGTTCAGAGGTGGAAAGCGAGAGATCCACAGGTGGATATGTCTTTTCCTTGGGTGGAGCTGCTATATCGTGGAAGTCGAAGAAGCAGACTATACTCTCTCGTTCCTCCATGGAATCTGAATTCTATGCACTTGAAACTGCAGCAGATGAAGCAGAATGGCTTCGGGAGCTCATGTATGATCTTCCAGTGGTTGGGGCTCAGATACCGGCAATTCCGATATACTGTGACAACCAGGCGACTGCGGCGGTAGCATCAAATGATCTCTTCAACGGGAAGAAGAGGACTGTGCGGTTGAAGCACAGGGCAGTACACGATCTTATCAAAAGAGGTGTAATTGCAGTGGTTGATGTTCGGAGTCAGGAGAACCTGGCAGATCCGTTCACAAAGGGCCTCAAGCGCCAGTTGGTCGATGACACAGCTTGTAAAATGGGCTTGAAGGCATTCTGATAGTGTGTCTTTGTAATCCTACCATAAAGTTTTATGCTATTAGTTCAAAGAGAAATCTACTAGGCATCTAACTTTTGGTTCAAAAGAGGATCACTGACTGGGAAACTATCAGGTAACAGTGGGTACTTGTTCTCTGGAACATGGAAGGGATACGCACCCATAACCACTGTTGTCTACTATGCATTTTTCTGCGGAAAAATAGATCCTGTGGAAGGTTGGCTTAAACGCCTTAATGAGTTCTCAGGCAGAGTGAATGTCTGGTGTGCTTTACAGGAAGCACGGTAGAGCAGCACTACAAGGAGTGAATCTCCATGCTACAGTGGGGTGACTCCACCATGAGGTTCCCAGGTAGGGGTAATGCCTCGGCTTTGCAAGCCAAGTCATAGCGGCATAGCACCGCAAATAGGCAGGTAGCCTAATGCTGTATGACGTAATTAAATAGTTGTAGATAGCACTACAAAGGGGAGGATGGCCCCATGTTACAGTGGCACGACACCACGATGAGGTACCCAGGTAGGGATAAAACCTCGACATTGCAAGCCATGTCGTTGCGGCGTAACACCGCAAGGAAGCCTTAGGCTTCATGCTGGGTAGTTTGGCACTACAAAGAGGCTTGTGACCTCATGCTACAGTAGTATGACACTACGATGAGGTTCCCAGGTAGGGGTAATGCCTCGGCTTCAGGCCATGTCATAGCGGCGTAGCACCGCAAGGAAGCACAAGGCTTCATGCCATATCTCTTTAATAAAGAACTCACCTATAGTGTATGAAAAGAGATATCAGGCCGTCTCTTGAGGGTAAACTTGTAGACGCCCAAAATTATACACTGAAACCAGGCTGGCACAGGGCCTTTAATGTGCAGCCAGAAGCACACGTAACTACACTTTGTGAGTGGGAAGAATTACAATTGTGGCGCAGAATTCAAGGTGTAGTCCATTCTTGTATCACATTGTTATTTAACCCATGCGGAAAGATTCAAGTCGTCAGCGACATCTATCCTAATGCAAAATGGACAGTTACTGTGGGGAACGCTCAACCCTGGACACATATATATGTTGTGATATGTGAGGGATTATTGGTGCTTTATTTACATGGAGAGAGCTTGCTCTCAACATGCCTTGTAAAATTTTAGTCCCATATTGGAAAAGCACCATGAGTTATCTCAACATATATACTTGGGTGTGTTGTTGAGAGATGCACATGGGGTGGTGACCCTAAGGAGGGAACCATGTGGGTGATTTTACTAGGAGGTAAGAATAAGGCTCCAAGGATTAAGCATTAATGCTTTTGTCATTCTCTTGGATTAATTCCACTTGGAGCTAAGCCCCAAAGGGGCTTAGCGACTCGGACTCTGACTCGGACTCGGACTCGGGCTCGGGCTCATGGGCTCATGAGGCGTAATGTGGCGTTTTGTTGGCGCACTTTGCACTTAGCACGTCAGCAGTCATGCACGGCCATGCGGTTCATGCGGCCATGCGGCTCATGCGGTCCATGCGGCCTCATGCGGCTCATGCGGCCATGCGGTTCATGCGGCCATGCGGCTCATGCGGTCCATGCGGTTCATGCGGCTCATGCGGCTCATGCGGTCCATGCGGCTCATGCGGTCCATGCGGCTCATGCGGTTCATGCGGTTCATGCAGCTCATGCGGCACATGCGGTCCATGCGGTCCAAGCGGTCCATGCGGCCAGGCTACTGCTGCTGCTGCCGCATGGAGGGCTACGCTGACTGTGCAGATTTCAAATCGGTTATGGAAAGGGTGAATCAATGCGATTAATTCAGATCCTATCTTTGTGGGATTTGAATTAATTTCGTTACTATATTTGTGGGATTTGAATTAATTCAGTTCCTATCTTTGTGGGATTAGAATTAATTCGTTGCTATCTTTTTGTGATTTGATTCAATCTTTCCATAACTGAAGAGGCGGCTAGGGTTTCCACCCTCTCTCTATAAATACTCTCTTCTGGCCTCCTTTGTGACTACTACGAAAATACAAGTCAGAAAAGGAGAAAGAGAGAGAGAGCTGCTGCCGCCATTGCAAGTCCATCCGAGGAGTCAGAACAGAGGTGACATCGAGCGTTCCACAAGTTATTCAACTTGCTGGTTCCTGGAAGCAGATCGTGTGGGGCGAATCTTGCTTTGAGCAACGGTGTTTTGACACCCCAGCATTGTTCTTCTTCTCATCTCTCTCTAGTGTTATTGTAACTCGTTCTGTCCCAATTGCAACACGTTTGCAAGGAAGAACGAGAGATCTTCTCTTCTCTTTTTCCCTCCTTCAGATTGTAATTTGGCTATTTGATATTTTGAACCGTCGTAGATCTTGAGTTTGATCACTGCAAAGTTTTGTGGGACATCTCAGATCTCGATTGCATCTGTTTTTCATCTTTGATCAAGCCCCGGGACTAACAATAATATGAGTGTTATTGCATTAGTTGAGCATTAATCCCTATTAATTTAGATGTTTAATAAGTAATCTTATTATATTTTCACGTTGCTAATTAATTATGTACATTTGAGTTGAATAAATAATTATATATTTTGTGCATGTGAATAATTACGCTAGTTTGAAATGATTGCATCAAATCACCATTATTTTAAACGTGTAGTATTTAGTAGTATCTTCGGATGTACATTTTTATAGCAATTCAAATTTGAGATTATATTATATTTGGATATACAATTTTTCAATATTGAGGGGGGGGGGGGGGGTGTGTGTGTGTGTGTGTGTGTGTGCGTGTGTGTGTGTATATATATATATATATATATGTGTGTGTGTGTGTGTGTGTGTGCACGTGCCTTGCACGTATTTTAACATTTCTTAATTAGTTTAGGAAGACCAAAGGATAGTCTTCCTAATTACTAAGTTGTCCTTATTAAAATTAATGAAATATTTTTATTTAGTATAAGTATGCAAGGGTATTTTCGGAATTCAAAAGTTTCACCATCTAAGTTTTCCTATATATATATATATATATATATATATATATATATATATATATATATATATATATATATAATGTCTTTTAAAGTTCTAAGAGATTTGTTTTCATACTATATATATATCAAGATATATCAAATTAGTAGATATATTTCTTCTTTTTTCTTTGTGAAAAATTCCTTTCGGACCAAAGCCTAATTTAGCGCCTTACTGTTTGCCATTGATTGTAAAAGTACAGAACAGTTTTATGGGAGGACTGAACTTAGACTCACAATACAAACTCGCTTGTACAAAGAAAGCCTAGGGACGAAAGTCTAGGTACAGCAGACTAAGTACAATTGTTTATTTTAGATTCTAGGGGATGACGATAGAGGCTCGGGAAGGCGACGGCAGCCCTGCCTTACTCCTTGGACGATCGGTATGCAGCCTTGGCTCCAGAAGATTTGCTCGGCGTTGAAGAAATGCTCTCTTTGCTCCCTCTCTGCTTTTTTCCTCCAAGTCTCCTGATCTCTAAAAGGGGTCTCTCTGGTCACACCCGCTCTGTTGTGTATATTGCCAGGAAATGTATATATTTGTAAGGGAATGGCACCTTGCTATTTATAAGAATGGGGTATGATCATTAGGGTTGCCAATGATTGCTTCCTGGAGATGGCGGTGGCCTGTGGATTGGTCAATCTAGGCCATTCGTTTTGATTGTGATGAATCTGGACCATTAAGTGTAGATTACACCAAATCTCATCAGCAATTAATGCTGATTGGAATAAATCTTCCTCATAATGATCTTCTGATGTCTGCGAATAAATTTGATTTATTCTTCTGCCACGTGTCCCAGATTATTTGGATTTGACCCAATCTCTGATTGCAATAAATCTGAGAAATTGATTTGGCTTAGGACACGTGTCCTAGGAGCCACTGGGGGGATCTGAACTGCATGAAGATTGAGCCGCATAAGATTTGGGCCGCATAAGGTTTGAGCCACGTGTCAGGGCTGCTCGGGTAGTGGCCCTCCCTCGAACTTTTGAACCGCATGGAGGTGATCATTGCGAGCCGTATAAGGATTCATCCGCCTGAGCCGCATGGAAATGGTCTGCTCGAGCCGCATGGGAAGGCCTCCGTTTGAGCCGCATGAGACTGTTTCGGCCAGAGCCGCATAGGACGACTTCATTCTGAACCGTATGGGAAGTCTTCGCTCGAGCCGCATATGAACGCCCACGTGGCAATGCCACGTGGCATTTTTATGGATCTCGAGAGATTGTGTCAGAGATCACTTTCTCTTCCCTAGGGGTCTGTCATTATGACAGAGTCATAATTGCCTCTCTTGTGTCAGGGCTGTCACTTTTTTCAGAGTTGTCAGCCGTCAAAGTAATTAATGCAGCATAGGGCGGAGGGGAACACTATTACGCCACGTGTCTTCTGAGCCGTATGGGATATCTTGGGCCGCATAGTCCCTTATGCCGCATGACTCTCTGAGCCGCATGGGCTTTCTGAGCCGCATGAGATTTCCTAGCCGCATGGATCATTTTCCATGCTTCTACAAGACCTCCTTCAAAGTTTTCAATTTGCAAAATTGAAATACTTTGAATAAGAAGCATGGCTGTATGTTCTTCTTGGCCGCATCGATGTCTTGGCCGCATAGATTTGTTCAGCCGTAGAGATGTTAACCGCAGAGACTTTCAAGCCACATAGCTTCTTACCACGTGTGCGGGTCTTTAATTGCCTCAAATTCGTCGCAGCGCCGTTTTTGTAGGGGGAAATCCCAAGGGTCGGCTCATTAAATCTTTTGGATTTTATGCCCTGGGTGAATCTTGGAGACGAAATCCGAGGAGTCGGTTTCACTTTTTATGAGGCGGTTATTGGCCCACGTGTCCTCCTTCTCTCGTCCTCCTATAAATAGGAGGAGTTTGAAGAGAGAAAGGGCTTCTTTACTTTCTTTCTTTTTCCTCAAATCTTCCCTATCTCGATTGTCCTTCTCCTCTTCGATAACTAATGGCTCCCAAGAAGACCGTGGCAACAAAGGGCAAGAAGGCAGCCTTTACTTTCGCCTCGACTGCGGCTGCTCCTCCGCCGGTCGTTGTACCCGATGTTCATCCTGACGTTCACCCCCCCATTACTGGTAAGGACAATGTATGAGTTAAAGAACCCTAACTGCCATGGCTACGTCGCATACTTTATGCACGAGTCTTTGCAAGTCGCATGTTCGTCCTATGGCTGAGTTGCGAGCCGCATAAGAAAACCACCATGTCAGTATATGTGCTTCGTCGACGAAGCCGCATAAGCGACGCTAAACCGCATAGACTTTTATTGCACGGAGCCGCGTAAATGCTCTTCTGAGTTTGAGCCGCATGAGGCTTTGTTAAGTTGAAGCCGCATAAGGCTTCGGAGCCGCATAAGGCTTCATGGAGCCGCATGGATGTTTTCCTGAGCCGCATGAGGCTTGGAAGCACCCAATCAGCTCTCTTTATCCATCCGTTTAACTTATCTTTCTCTGTCTTTTCTTCAGTGAATATGCTGGTTAACGCTGCTGGAGAACTCTTGGTGGGTAGCGCCCAAGCTGTTCTCGGCTATAGGTACGACCATATTGTTCAGCATATGATGGACCAGTTTCCGAGTGATGAGCCTCCGGCTAGACTGAATGCCATCAAGCACCCGTCTTTCCATTTCCTTAACGCTATGATGAACTCCGGGAAATTTGAAGGGAAATATTTGAAGCCTGCGTTCTTCTTTGGAGACGCCTTGACCGTGGAGAACAGTCATGTTCTGGAGGTATCGGAGAACTGGAGTTTTATCTCTAACGGGATGGCGATCCGCATCCCCCAAATGGAGCGACACTTCCCGTTATCTTGGTTCAATATGCTTCCACTAGACCGGAAGATGGGAGAGACTTTAACTCCTATCCGAGGTGGGATGTTTGTGGGAGACATCCATTATAATAGCAGCATGAAGTCAGTGACTGCAGGCAAGGTGCACACCAGCTGTTCTATAACGGGATTGGTCCCAGGTACTTTCCTGAACGTGCCGGGCCCCAATTTCACATTTTCTACCGCCGATACTTTTATAAATTAACTTGCTCGGAAGGGCTCCTACTCCATCGGCCGGTTGAAGCTCCCTAGTTGGATACATCCTGTTCCCTCGTGGACCAATCTGTCTACATGGATCTTGCAAAAGTACGAGGCCTTTTTGTGTGAGATTGGTCTTTACCATGCCATTCGGGACACCAGCCATGGCTTGCCCATAAACAAGAAGTTGTTCATGTCTCTGCTGGAGATGTATAATTGCCGTACGGGAACCTTCTATACACCCATAGGGGAAATGGGGCTTGCGCTCCACTAAATGCACGCGGTCTCCAAGCTTCCTTGGGGGGACGAAGCTTTTGAGGCGTAAACTGCCACGAATGAGGAGTTCGAAGATTTGGAAAGACAGTATCCATGATTCTTGCCCCTTTATCAAGAGATATTGTGCCACTACAGCACATGTCATCAGACGGCCAGAAAAGATAATAATTCGGAAGGGAATGCTCCCCATACCAAGGACTGGATGCACTATCTCTTCCCGACAGATGCCTCAGGACGAATTACTTCCCGTCGCCCTCGATCCCGGGAGGCGGTGAAAGACTTGGTGTCGTCGGCTAAGAGGGTGGCCACCACCAATGACAGATTTGGGAGTAAAACCGACTCTTTCGGTTATTTCTACCAGGATACCCAAGAGTTGTCAGAAAAAGCGCTCCTGGTAGGATTTTTAATGGTATGGCTGCGAAACTGTGTAGTCTCTGGAGGGGCTGGTTCTATCGAGAGAATCAGTCGTAACTTCATCCTTCCGGCTGTGAAGTTAGTTTTGCGAATCAGGCTAGCTCTTCTCCCGGCCATGGTGTGCAGCATACACCGTGGCCTTCGTACCTTCACATCCAAAGTTATTGCTCACGACGTGACCAAGGATTTTGAACAAACTGAGTTACCCTATCACTATTTGATGGGGTGGCTGCTGATACATTATCCGTCTTTGATGAGACCGAGCTCTGAAGACGGTGTGACTGATGATGACGCATTTATCTTCCGCTATCGTGACGAGCCTTGGGAATGTGAGACCATGCGGGCTTGCCGGATGGCATTGGCGAGGGCAGATAAGTATCATATTTTCGTATCCGTTCCTCGCTTTACCGTCAGGTACATAGAGGCTGTACATCTTGACGGTATTGCGCCCCCTCAGCTTCTGGACGGCCAGATGCTCCTATGGCTGCGGAACATCTGCCCCGTACATCTGGTGTATCGTAACCGTAATACTGCTTTTTTGGAGCCTTATCTGCCTAGCAGGTTTGCCCGTCAGTTTGGATACAGCCAGCTTTGTTTAGACAATCCCAGCTCCTGTCTGGGCTTTGAAGGCGGTCTTCTTGATGGTATCTGGGCTTGGCAATACTACGACACATTCCATACCCGTACCATTTTCTCAGTCCCTGCCATTAAGGCGTCAGTGGAGATCTTGTACATGGCAGCCTTGTACCATGTCATGGCGAACAAACCTCCGATCGGCTTTAACCCGGGTGCCAGTTTTATTGTTGGTACCGGCTTGGAGGAATGATCTCAAGGGGCCAAGAAGAGAAAGACCAGAGCCGAAGTGCTAGATTTGAATTCTGTGGCTGAGGATGATGAGGGCAACGAGCATGATGGAGATGACTCTACCCTCCCGGCGGCAGACGTAGAGGTGGATCAGCCGCCAATCTTGCCAGATGAGATGTTGGAGGATCAGCCACCCGTTGCGCTTGGCCCTGCTCCAAAGCGTAGCAGGCAAGTTTCTCCTGCTGGCGGTATATCTCGCTCCCGGAAGCTGGTTGCAACCAGACACCGCCAGCAAACTATAAGAGAAAGTGGAGAAGAGGTCAATCCCGTGTCAGAGGTAACCAAACCGCTCCCGATTCTTCCTTCCTTCTAGCTTTGATTTTAATCGTCTTTTTTCCCGCTTGTAGGTGTCAAGAGAAAAAGAGGAGTCTCAAGATGCCGAGGTGGTGACCTGGGATGGCGGGGGCTTCGGTGAGTCTGTCTCTGGGATCGCGGAATCTCCTCGTGACGATGTCGATCGAGCCGTATCCCCCTTCGAGGTGACGGGGACAGAGGGCGTTGCCGAGCTTAATTTAGAGATTGCGGATGAGGAGACCATGCCAGCTGTGAATGTGCTGCAGCCTCCATGCTCCACCCTTGGTAAGATAAGCCGAATCTTAACCTGTGAGGAGGCCTATCTGCTCTATCATCACGTCCTTCGGGTTACGTCGATTGATTGTTATTCTGGGTATACAGGTCCTGCCTCTCTAGTGCCGAGGATGGACATTGTTGAGACAAACCCAGCCGAAGGGTCACTGGTGGAGAGGGGTGTACCCCCTCACCGTCCGACTCGTTTTGATGGGCCTTCTGGGGGCTCGAGTTTAGAGGGCCAGGTATCGGGGCAGTCGGGGCAGGGAACGATGCTCCTTGCGTCATCCTCTGCTCCGGTGGCTCCGAGAATCGACCTTTCTGTCCTACCGAGTATCCAAGCTCTCCAGACGGCGGAAGACGAGTTAGCCGCCATTCATGTATCGTTCTGCTCAGACTCTGTTCCTCTGGTGGCAAGCTCCAGCGTCACTCCTCCGATGTTGCCGTCCTCGCTTCCTCTGATGCCGTCCTCTGCAGAGGTTTTGGACGATGCGTTACAGGACGTGGTTGCCAGTTTTCATCGTCATTTGAAGAGGAGATAGAAGCTGCCGTAGAAAGGGGGACGTCCTTCACCTTGGCTCGGCAATGTGCCCAGGGTCAAGTTGATATCCTTAGGAATCTCCCTGGTGATGCAGGGATGGCCGCATTTCTGGAGGCAAAATTGTTAGAGACTGATCGGCTAGTGGCCGAGCTCCGGGTATTACGGCAGGCTGATCTGTCTGCTGTTATAAATGAGGAGCGGGGTTCCCTTATCGCCGTCATAGAGAGGACTAAAGCTGCTCGGGATAAAACCAGGTCGGCCATACTAAAGGACCTCAGCGATTTATCTGATCGGTATGATCAATTGAGTCACGCGAATGAAGACGTCACAGCTCGGGAGGAGACTGCCTCTCGTGAGATTATTGACACGCAGGAGCAGATTCTCGTGCTTCAGAGGAAGTTGACTTTCTTGGAGTCCGAACTTGAGGTTGCCCGTACTGACAGGGGGCTGATTGTTCGAGAGGCTGACAGGGTTAATCAAGCTTCGACTGATCTGGAAACTGCCCTGAAGAAGTTGGAAGACGACTGCCAGGCGCTCATGGATTTGGACGATGGGGAGCGGTTATCCCAGGAGGCTGAGCGTCGGGCTCGACAGCGGATTGAGCGGAGGACCACTTCGGTGAAAAACTGCCTCTCGGAGTTATGTAATGCTGAGCTATAGTCGGCCTTTTCCTCTTTTGTTTTGTTTTTGTTTTCTTTTTGAGAGGGACGTGGTCCCAAAAATGTAATGCTTTTTTCTTCTTTCAAATAAAGAGTACTTTCCATTCTACCCTTCATTTGCATTGCTTGTTGTACTTATGATATGATGGTGGTATCTGCCCCACGCGGGGGACTTGTTTGTGGACTCGTCATTCATGGCATACCTTGGTTTTAGGTATGGATGACAAGTTTAGTTAGGATACCTGGAACAGCCATGGCAAAGTGGTCATGGGTGCTCTCGGTATCGGGAAAAAGAATGCCGTAGAGCAGCTGGGCTCTCGGGGCATGATGAGATGGTGGGCTTGTGCTAAGAAACTTAGCAGAGTGTATTTGTGGGCCTATTATCCTTGGCGTACCTTGGTTTAGGATACGGATAATAGGATGAAAGGAAACCGAAATACTTGCTCAGAGGTTATGAGGACATGGCAAGCATGAGGGTTTTATCGTAGAATCTTCCTACTCAGAGGTAATGAGGACATGTCAGGAGTGAATTCACGGAGGATATTTGTGGTCAACAGAGGACGTTTGTGGACCTATTATCCTTGTCGTACTCCGGTTGTGGGTACAGATAATAGGTTGAAAGGGAATCGACATACTTATTCAGAGGTAATGAGGACATGGCAAGTATGAAGGTTTCTTCTACGGAGCCTTCCCACTCAGAGGTAATGAGGACGTGGCAGGAGTAGGCTCAATGAAGAGGGGGTACATAGAACGACTCAGAGGTAATGAGGACATGGAAGTTCTATGTAGGGGGTGATTTGTTTTTGGCGGAAGTAAAACGACTCAGAGGTAATGAGGACAAGGTCGTTTTAGAAATTTGTGGATCATTTACCCTTTTTGTGTACTGGAAGTGAGGTATTGGATCATGAGGGAGGATCTCTTCCAGGAAGAAAGTTCAAAGGTATGATCATACATGACTTACTATCTGAAAGAGTGACCGGGATGTGAGTTCAGAGGCACCAGCAGGTACATGACTCGATATTTGTGAAAGTGTGAGTTCAGTGGCACCAGAGGGCACATGACTCAATAATCTGGGATGTTGTGGATGCGAGTTCAGCGGCACGAGAGGGTACATGACTCGAAAATCTGGAGAATGGTGAGTGTGAGTTCAGCGGTACCAGCGGGCACGTGACTCGAAAATCTGGAAAATTGTGAGGGTGAGTTCAGCGGTACCAGCGGGCATATGACTCGAAAATCTGGAAAATATCATTTAGACATAGTATTTCTTCAGGAGCTTGCCGTTGACGGGCAACATGAGCAAATCCCCATTCTGTTTTGCGAGGCGGTAGGCTCCGTTGGAGAATACGGCTTCAATGACAAATGGGCCTTCCTATTTTGGCTGGAACTTGCTGGCGGTCTTGTGAGTCATGACCATAGGTCTCCACACTGCCAGAACGAGATCGCCCACCTAGAATGTTCTGATCTTGACCTTTTTGTTGAAGACTCCGGAGATGCGTGCTTGGTATAGTTCGATCCTTTGCTGAGCTAGGAGACGCTTTTCATCTAAGGCCTCCAACTCTTGTAGTCGGCGTCGGTAGTTATAATTTGTCGTCAATTGATAAGTGAGGGCGACGCGGAGTGAGGGTATTTGGGTCTCTAATGGGAGAACTGCCTCACTCCCGTACACCAGGGAGAATGGTGTGTTTCCGGTAGCTGTTCGGACTGTAGTACGGTACGCCCATAAATATTCACCGAGCTTCTCATTCCAGTCGCGTTTGTTGGAAAAGACAAATTTCTTGAGGAGTTTGATGATTGTTTTATTGAATGCCTCTGCCAACCCGTTTGCTGCTGGGTTGTATGGTGTCGAAGCAAAATTCTGGATGCGGTGCTTATCACAGAACCGGTAGAAGGCATGGCTTACAAACTGCGGACCATTGTCGTGGATGATCCTTCGGGGCAGTCCAAAGCGATAGATGACGTGATGTTTGAGGAAGCTGATCACGTTCGAAGTTTTGACTTCTGCAAGTGGAACAACTTCTGCCCATTTGGAGAAGTAATCCGTGATCGCAAGTATGAAGCGATGTCCACGGGAGGAAGGCGGAGTAATTGGACCAATGATATCCATTTCCCATGCTTCGAAGGGCCAGGATGCCACTGTCGGATATAGAAATTCGGATGGCTGGTGAATAAAGTCCGCGTGGACTTGGCAGGCTTTGTACCTTCTTGCATAGTCTATCGCATCTGCTACCATCGTGGGCCAGTAGTAGCCCATTCGGCTAAGACGGTCTTGCAATTTAGGACCAGGCTGATGGGCCCCGCAGATACCGTCATGCGCTTCTCGTATGGCTTCTTTAGCTTCTGCGTTTGACAGACACCAAAGCAATAATCCATCGTAGGATCGCCGATACAGCATTTTCGTCTCTGTATCGTAGAAGAATCTGAGGGAACGCCGTCTAATGGAGGTGGCATCCTTTGGGTTCTCGGGGAGGATGTCGTAGACGACGAAGTCGATGAATAGTTGTCTCCAATCTGGGGCATTATCAATTGCCTGAGCGGAATAACTTGCCACAAATTGAACGTTGTTCTTGGGGCAGACCAGCTCGTGGCCTATCATGTCTACCGATTGATGGACATGATTCCGCACTGCTAGGAAAGCGGCCAGGCCTGCTAAGGCATCGGCTTTGATATTTTGGAGTCTGGGGACATGTTCGATGAAGAACCCCTCGAACGACGAGATGATATCGATCGCTATTTAGTGATAGGGGATCATGTCTTCGTGGCAAACTTCGTATGAGCCCCGGATTTGATTGACGATTAATTGAGAATCGTCGTATGCTTCGAGATATTCTACCCCCAGCTCCCTCGCAAGTTGGAGGCCAATGACCAGAGCGTTGTACTCGGCCACATTGTTAGAGCAGGGTTCCGTGAGAGAGTAAGCACGATTGATCACCAATCCGAAAGGAGAAACCAGTACCACCCCGACTCCGACAATGACGTTGCCCTTGGGTCCTGTTCTTGAAGCACCATCGAAGAACATCCGCCATATGTCATCGTGAGAGGCTGCATTCGAGTCGGCGACCTCATCTGGGATTTCTTCATATATCCTGGACGACTCTGAGCCCGGGTGGGCTGCCAAAAAGTCTGCCAGGGCTTGACCTTTGACAGCCTTTTGCGGGATGAAGATCATATGATAAGGGGACAGCAATATTGCCCATGTAGCGAGGCGAGAGCTGAGTGCCCCTGGTTTAGTCATGAGGACCCTGAGAGGGTTAACTCGTGAGATCACGTGTATTGTTTGTCCCGTGACATAGTGCCGCGTCTTTTGAATGGCGAACACCAGGGCGAGGCATTCCTTCTCCACAGCGGTGTATCGGTGCTCTGGCCCAATCATCATTCGACTGAGGTAATATATGGCTTGCTCATGGCCTGCATCGTTTTTTTGTGCCAGTAGAGCTCCGAGGGAATGCTCTATTGCTCGTACGTAGAGCAGGAATGGTTTTCCAGCAACCGGAGCCACCAGGACTGGAGGATTTGACAAATATTCTTTGATGCTGTCGAAGGCTCGCTGGCATTCTTCGTCCCACACGAACGAGACACCTTTCTTCATGAGGTGGGTGAATGGTCGACATCGCCCGGAGAGGTTAGAGATGAATCTTCTGATGTAAGCTAGCCTTCCTTGAAGGCCTCTGAGTTCGCAGAGATTTTTCGGGGGACCCATCTCCATAATTGCCTTCGTCTTCTCAGGATCTACATGAATACCCTGGACGGTGATGATGAAACCTAAGAACTTTCCGCTGGATACGCCCAAGAAAGATTTCGTACGGTTCATTTTCAAATTGTGCGCTCGTATCAGATCGAATACCGTCCTCAGATCCTGTAGATGGTCTTCCTTGCGGCGACTCTTGACGGCGATGTCATCAACATAGCATTCTACCGTCTTGCGCAAGTGTTCTCTGAAGATGATACTCATGGCTCGTTGATATGTGGCGCCAGCATTCTTTAAACCGAAAGACATGACTGTGTAACAGTATGTGCCAGTTGGTGTTCGGAATGATGTATGCTTTTCGTCGTCAGGAGACATCTTGATTTGGTTGTACTCCGAGAATCCATCCATAAATGACATGCGTTCGAAGCCGCAGGTGTTGTCAATCATGATGTCTGTGATAGGAAGGGGAAATTCATCTTTGGGACATGCCTCGTTCAGATTGCGGAAGTCGATGCAGATTCGAATCTTTCTATTCTTCTTGAGGACGGATACTATGTTAGCGACCCAGTCGGGATGTTGCTCTTCACGTATGAAGCCGCTGGCTATCAGTTTGTTGACTTCGGCTTCGATCGCATCCATGATGCCTGGGCGGAAGCATCGCTGTTGTTGCTTGACTGGCTTTGCGTCCGGCCGAATGTTGAGCTTGTGAAGAGCAATATCGGGATTTAACCCCGACATGTCTTCATAGCTCCATGCGAACACATTAATGTATTCTTTGACAAGTTTCAGCAGTGATTCTCGCTCCTCGTCTGTTAAGCTTTTACTGATGAAGATTGGTTTTGGAGAAGATTCGCTGCCGAGGTCGACCTGGATAACCTCATCTTCAGTAGGAGGGTCCCTCAGTTCGAACCGCTTTTCCCATTGTGCATCCAACTGCTGGGCCCACGGCTCTAGCTCGAGGATCTCAGGGATGTCTTCATCTTCTTCATAAGCGTCGGCGAATGCCATGTTGACCGACAGGACTTGTCTGAATACATCTCTGATGCTGGTATCTGAGTCAGAAGTTGGTGACCCGGTCGAATATGAATGCCGGTCACATTCTTCATCTGAACTCTCAGGGGTCGTCGTGGGTGTTACATACCCTAATCCACATGGAGTCTTGCTATAGTAGTCCCGTGGTCTGCCTGCCGGGACCGGTGGCTTCAAAGGTAATCGTCGTCCAGTACCGTAGTTCAAGCCTGGCGTCGTCTCCAGATCATACCCCTGTTTCTGTATGAGATATTTAGATTGGGGGCTATAAAGATACAGTGGCAGTCTCCCGGCATCTGATCCAAGGTCGACTTCTTCTATGGTGAAAGGATGAGGATCGTCCTTCCGGCCGAAGATGATTGGGTGGTCCCCTCCCTCGATTATGCGGTAAGCATCTTCTGCTGGAGTAAGCTGGATTGCGGTATGCACATTTGTTACCTGTGTGTGGAGGTGAGTGCCTATATCGTGTTCCATAGCATACATCGTGCAGAGCTTATTAAGCTCGAGGTAGTTCAAAGATAGCCCTTTATTGATAAAGTAAGGTATCTTTTCTAGGGAGATTACATCATCAGCGGAGGGAACATCAGTGTGGGCAGCCACATACTTGGCTAGCTCCGGTTCCTCTTCGGTTACCCCTGTATAAACGAAGACTGAGAGGACGACCTGGGCAGCTTGATCGTGAGCGGTTCAGAGCGTGGAGTTGTTGGCAAACTAGCGACCCCCAGCTTGGCACCCGATGCTGGGCGGGGCGTGGTTGGTTCGCTAGAGGTTCCAGGCCTTGCATCGGGGTGACGACCCTTCTTGGGAAGGCGTATCGTCATTGTCTTGTCGGAGGGATTAAGCTTCTCCGTATGAGGCTGGCCGGCTCTCGGCAGCCTAATTGTCAGTGGCTCCGTTGTGGGTCTTGGCACTTGGCCAGACCTTGGCAGCCGGATTATCATCTGCTCTTCTTGTGTCGAGAGGCTGATTGCGTCCTTACGCAGAGTGGCGGTAAGGGGTGCAGACTTGCCAGGTTTGCGAGCTTGGAGGTGGATCGTCAGAGGCTCTTCTCATCCTGTGGTTGTCTCGGTACTAGCTTGTACATCTCCTTCACCAAGATGCCTCTTCGACTTTTCGTATAGGCAGGAGTCTGAGTAGTAGGATTCGACCCCTTTGAAGGGATCGATATCAGCAAATTCCGCCCTCACGAAGCCGTGTTTGTCGACATATTTGAAGCATTGGGGCAGCGTGGAAGGCACGATCATATAATCGTCCATGGACGCCCCAAGAGGATGTTGTAAGAAGTGTCTGCATCTATGACGTAGCAGGTGACTTCGGATTGGAGGTCGCCAATTTGACACTTCAGGCGACTCTTCCCAATTGGGTAGCTACTGCCCGAATTGAAACCGCTGATGGCGGTGCTTGTAGGCGTCAGGCGGTGCATTGGGATGCGGAGATGATATAGCAGACCCTTCGGGATAATGCTTATGGAAGAGCCAGGATCAATGTGCATCCGATCCACCTTTACGTCGCCGATGTATCCAGTGTAGTGTAGCGGACGATCATGCATGTTGGTTTTGATGAGCATGTCCTACGGAGTGAAGACGATATTGGGCATTGCTCCCGTGCAAGCGCTGTCTTGGAGATCTGCAGGCGGGTTCTCTCCCGTGAGGTTGACCTGAGCCAGGTACACGTCGGCATTTTGGAGTGCATCGCTTAAAGCTTCTCGCACATCCTTGGAGAGTCTCAGAAGCTCGTATAATGACAATTTGGCCGGTATGTTGGCCAATTGCGCTAAGATGTCGAAGTTGTAGGGCTTCTCCAGTCCTTGTGATGCCTCTTTCCGGAGGGATTTGTCAAAACGAGCCTCCCTCGGCCTAGGCTTGTCGGTCGTCGGAGGCTGAGCCGGTCCCGGAGCGTCGGTTTAGCGGGCTGATGATCTTCAGTCGGGTTGTCAGCCACAGGTTGGGATTGTGACCCGGACCACGTGACTACGGCTGTAGCTTCTTCGATATCAGCCGAGATCGTGCGACAGGACCTGACTTTACCACTCTTCTTTTTGCAGATGGAAGATGATGTGGACCGAGTGACTTCCGATACCAAGTCTGGATGGATCCATATGACCTTCCCTCGTGATGTGGTGAGGGACACTAGACCAGCAGCCTGATCTCGGGGAGCTGGAAGATTAGCGATCTCCATTGTTGCCAGAGGGATGGGGACCACACCGTCTTGAGTTTCCGTCGGAGGAAAACTGCCGAATTGTACTGACACCATATTGGCTGCCACGGTTACCTCTTTGAAATCGATAGCTAGGGCATTTGAATTGATGAGGTTTTGGATGTACCGTTTTAGCTGGTAGCAGTCGTGTGTAGCATGGTAGACGTAGCGGTGATAATGGCAGTACTTTGGGTTCTCCATCTCTGCCGGCCGCGGTTCCCGTCTTGGTGGAGGAAGCTGAATTCTGTCTCCTTGTATGAGCATGTCCAAGATGGGCTTGACGTGACCGTCTTCGAAGGAGTAAGTGATTTGTGGCCATTGTTTATCTGCTGGCTTTGGCTCAGGTTTTTTTGCTGTATCGGCCACCATAGCCTGCTTTTCTCTGCTGTCCCGATTGTTGGAGGGGCTACCCCCATTATCGTTGTTGGGACGCTTGTCCTTGTTCTCTCCGTCCGAGATGTGCAATCCCAGTTGGCGAGCCTTCTTCAGTCATTCTTCGGTGCTTGTGGCACTGATGATGAACGTCTTCCAATCCTTGAATTAACTTTCGCCCATCCAGAGACTGATTGTTGGAAGCAGTCTCTTTTGGCAAATTTCAATTAAGGAGGAATCTGGGTTTCCAGAGGGCAACTTCATGGCGGTTTGGCGGAACCTCTCGATGTAGTTTCTTGTCAGCTCCTCCCCTTGGACGACGTCCATGAGGGTAGACATGGTGATGTCCTGTCCTACTTCGTAGAATCTCTCCAAGAACATGCGCTTGAAGCCGACGAAGGAGTGGATGCAGTTGTCCGGCAGATTGCGATACCGGTCGAAGGCGACTCCTTTCAATGCCTCGATGAATAATCGTGTGAGAATGGCATCGTCATGGGGCAGATGGTCGGTGGTGACCTCGAAGTAAGTGATGTATCGACTTGCTGAGGTCTTGCCATCATAAGGATTGATGTTGAACGACTTATATCTTGGTGGGAATGGAACGTCCCTCCATGCAGCAGGGTACGGTTGCCGTATTCTGAGGTCTTGAGAATTTTCTCGAGCGCGGAACATGGCTCAGAGCTCTTAGACCTCTCTTCTCGCTTCGCGGGCCTCATCCACGGCGGTGGGGGCCGTTGCTTCAGGAGGATCGTTACCCGGGTTTGGTGCCGCCGAATTCGAGTCCGCATTGACCGCGGGACCCGTACTTGTTTGGCCAGGCGTCCCTCCTTGCAGAGTTAGAAGGGCTGCTTTAATCTCGTCTACAGATTTGACCAAGGCAAGCAATATGGCTTCGAGACTGTCGATGCGCTGGCGATCACTGGAACCACCTTGGTTGCTGTCTGTCATGAATACCGTCTTCACATGAGGAGAGATAGACGGAGCGATGGAGGAAGCGCCCTCCGAATCGTACCCCTGTAGTGAGAAGTCATCGGGGTATGTGGGTTTGTTCCCTTCTGATTCAGACTCGAAAGGAACAGTACCCCCAGTCTCCGAGTTCGCCTCGTCTTAGGAGTTGTGGACGTCTTCGGGGACGTCGAGGTTTGCTGTATCCGATGGGAGAGTTGTCTCCCCTGGCTCGTCTTCTTAGAATATCAGATTGCTGTGGAGGCTCGGAGGGGTGCTACCCCCAGCCCCAGCAACCCCCTGCGTTGTGGACGACGAATCTCCCACTGTAGCAGATTTCGTCTTAGAGCGAGTACTTTGGAAAACTCCGGTGGTGGGCACCCATTTGGACGACAGTCTTTTAGTCGCAGTGGTTGAAATCTTCGGGCTGGGAACATTTGTCTTCTTCCCCCTTCTATCAGCGGGGACTTTACGAGCGGAGTTGCAGGAGGCGACGGATAGCACCTCGTCTTCTGAAGATGGCTGTTGCAGTCTTTGAAAGACAGACTTCCGGTCTTCTCGTGTCGTCGTACTGTTGCAGCAGCAGTTGACGATGACTTGAGTGCAATAATGTCCGTGGGAGGACTCTTTGCACCCCGATGCATCTTCTCTTTCCTTGCGTTTGTGGAGGAGGACCTCACGCAAGTCAGATGGGTCTGGACCGACCATGTTTGCTCTCGGGATTTTGGGAGACTTTTGCGAACCTCTCTGTCCGTCTGCCGCCGGGGGCTGGACTCGAGTGGTTCTGTACAACTTCCTATCCGAGGCCCGCGTAGCAGTATGCGGAACACTCGGATGGTCAGAGGTCAAATCAGCGGACCGAACTCGCCAGGCTCCCGCTGCTTTAGACTTCTTCGCTCTAGTGCACACGGGCACATAGTAGGAAGAGTCTAAGTGATACTGGAGAGAGTCAGACATATCTTCTTGGGAGCACATGAGATCAGGACCGTACGAGAGGGGGTCAAAGACAGAGCCGCGGGGAGTAGGCGTCATGCGGATGTCATCGTTGGTCCGTATGCGGCTGGCAGACGTAGCCGCATAAGCTTTCTTCATACGGCTGGAAGTCTCAGCCGCATGAGTCTTCTTCATGCGGCTGGATGATCTGGCCGCATGGATTTTCTTCATACGGCCAGTGGATCCACCCGCATGAGTCTCCTGCATGTGGTTGACAGACTTAGCCACAGGAGTGCTCGGCTTTTTCTTGGGGCACATAGAGTCGCTCTTTGTCCCTGCAAGTCCGGCATCGTAATGCTTTCCTCTGTCGGACTCGGGAACAACAGAGTTCTCTACGGCTCGAAGTGGAGCCGTATGAGAATCACCCTCGCCGCCTTGGGTAGCAGAGATTACCCCGTCCAGAGCTTGTGGAGGAGCAAACAATTTTGGCCTCCACTCGCAGCGAGCTTTCTTGGTGCGGGTTCGCTTCTGGATCGGGCCAGCACTTCCTTCAGAGAGCATCTCTTCAAACGCTTGTTGATCAAAACGGACGACCATCTTCTATTGCGTGGAGCCAAGCTTGGCTGCATCCGACCGCGTCACCAACTCCTCAGCCGTGGAGAAGTTTGTCCCCAGCAGAGTCGCCATCGTGTTTGCCATTGATTGTAAAAGTACAGAACAGTTTTATGGGAGGACTGAACTTAGACTCACAATACAAACTCGCTTGTACAAAGAAAGCCTAGGGACGAAAGCCTAGGTACAGCAGACTAAGTACAATTGTTTATTTTAGATTCTGGGGGATGACGATAGAAGTTCGGGAAGGCGACGGCAGCCCTGCCTTACTCCTTGGACGATCGGTATGCAGCCTTGGCTCTAGAAGATTTGCTCGGCGTTGAAGAAATGCTCTCTTTGCTCCCTCTCTGCTTTTTTCCTCCAAGTCTCCTGATCTCTAAAAGGGATCTCTCTGGTCACACCCTCTCCGTTGTGTATATTGCCAGGGAATGTATATATTTGTAAGGAAATGGCACCTTACTATTTATAAGAATGGGGTGTGATCATTAGGGTTGCCAATGATTGCTTCCTGGAGATGGCGGCGGCCTGTGGATTGGTCAATCTAGGCCATTCGTTTTTATTGTGATGAATCTGGACCATTAAGTGTAGATTACACCAAATCTCATCAGCAATTAATGCTGATTGGAATAAATCTTCCTCATAATGATCTTCTGATGTCTGCGAATAAATTTGATTTATTCTCCTGCCACATATCCCAGATTATTGGAATTTGACCCAATCTCTGATTGCAATAAATCTGAGAAATTGATTTGGCTTAGGACACGTGTCCTAGGAGCCACTGGAGGGGATCTGAACCGCATGAAGAATGAGCCGCATAAGATTTGGGCCGCATAAGGTTTGAGCCACGTGTCAGGGCTGCTCGGGTAGTGGCCCTCCCTCGAACTTTTGAACCGCATGGAGGTGATCATTGCGAGCCGCATAAGGATTCATCCGCCTGAGCCGCATGGAAATGGTCCGCGCGAGCCGCATGGGAAGGCCTCCGTTTGAGCCGCATGAGACTGTTTCGGCCTGAGCCGCATAGGACGGCTTCATTCTGAACCGCATGGGAAGTCTTCGCTCGAGCCGCATATGAACGCCCACGTGGCAATGCCACGTGGCATTTTTATGGATCTCGGGGGATTGTGTCAGAGATCTCTTTCTCTTCCCTAGGGGTCTGTCATTATGACAGAGTCATAATTGCTTCTTTTGTGTCAGGACTGTCACTTTTTTCAGAGTTGTCAGCCATCAAAGTAATTAATGCAGCATAGGGCGGAGGGGAACACTGTTACGCCACGTGTCTTCTGAGCCGCATGGGATGTCTTGGGCCGCATAGTCCCTTATGCCGCATGACTCTCTGAGCCGCATGGGCTTTCTGAGCCGCATGAGATTTCCTAGCCGCATGGATCATTTTCCATGCTTCTACACTTACCCTACTTAGCCAAAATGTTTTTTGTTTGAACCATTTTATGAAAATTGCATGTGAGGTTTGAATGCTCTCTTTTTGTTTAGTATATGATTGACTTGTTTGATTTTTCATTGAAGTATAACTAGTTTAATTTGGGAAAACAGGGACATGATGTCAATAATTTATGCATATTTCTTAATTATGCAGAGTCATTATGTAAGGAATTCACTTAACATCTCATTAAGAATTTACCTAATCATTCTCCTAAGCATGTTAGCTATGAAGTTGTGAGAGTTCCGTTGTCGTTGGGATTATTTCACTTTGGTTAGAAGCCAAACAAATGCCTCTAGTGAATAAATTTACATTTTATTATAGATAATTTGTTATCTTCGTATGTGTTCATCAGAATATTAAGAAAGAATCAACATGAGATTTTTTTTTACATTAGATGTCATGTATATGTTATTACATTAAGAATTCATCTTGATGGAAAATGGTTGATGATATATTTTGGTTGAGTGTTTGTTTGCTTCTATTTGTTTTTCCATCTAACAGTACACACCTGCTTATATAGAATGAATTATACTCTCATAATTTTAGAAGAAACATATTAATTTCAAGTACATAAGGGAAAACGAGTATCATATTAAAAATTTAAGCGAGAAAATAAAGAATAATTTACGTAACATCTGGCATAGGGAGCCAGAAGTTTGTTATAGAGAAATTCTCCAGCTTATCATTAGATATCTACTTCACTCATTGGGGTAGTCAAGTCACATACCACAATGAACCATCAGCTCATCACTAGTCAAGACCCATTATTGGCCAGATGCTAAAAGATCCTCTCACATTTAAACTTTGGCATGACCAGGTGGGTCATCCTAGCCCACAATGGTAAAGGTCATTGGTTCCAAACCTGTCGTGCTTCCTAGAAAGCAATGGCTAAATATCAAAAACCTAGAAGGTGATGCAAATGTCATCTTTAATATAGACAATGATGACTTTCTTGATAAAGATTTGAGGAACAAGACAGCACCAACTTACTTGGCATATGTAGATTTTTAGGGATAATTAGTAGTTTAGTTTTATTTATTAAGAGTTGTATTGTTTTTAAACTTTTATGTCTTATTATTTGGAACAATTATTTTAGCATTTATGGGAATTTATGTTTGGTTTTTGAGTCTTCTTCCATTATTAAATTATTTAAATTCTTCGACTTATCTCATCTTTACCGCAAATCTTGTGGATTGTCATTTGAATAAAAAAATAGTATTCCCACTGTTAAGGGGAGATAAAAGGAAGATAAATTTTCTATTCCAGAAGAACAACATGAATTAGCATGTAAAACTCCAACTTTAGCTCATCTTGACCCTAGAACCCCCAATGTGGACAATATATTATGAGAATTATTTCTTGTAATTCATTGCAAATAAGTTACTCGATGACTTTAATTAATAATATTGCATAAGTAACTATATCATATATACCAACTATGAATGTACCTTCTGGAATAGAAGTAAGTACCAAAAGAACTAAATAAGACAACAAATGAATTAGTTCCACATTAAGAATGTAAAAGACATAGAGGTTGCCAAGATTTTGCTCTCCAGAAAAAGAGAAGAATAATATAACACTCTTTTGCTATTGAAGAAGCATCTCTTGAAGTAGGATCTCATGTAGAGAAAGTTCATGATAGTCTAGAAGATGTCGTGAACTACAAATTTAATTTCTCCAAAACAAAGAGTATCGCTCCGATAGAAGATATGCCTCATATCCCAAAAGAGAATGAAAAAGAGGTACATGTACCGAAGAAATATATGTTTAGATATACCTAAAAGAAATTTGGAATCGAACATAATTTGTTATGGATGATGTTGGCCCATTGGTTATAGTCACACCTGATTTTGATAATCAACATAAACTTTGGTTGATACACAAACAATACACAGCTATAGGTACACAAATAGAACATCTACTTCCAGACTGCTACCACTCGTCGTCTTCATCATACAAAGACTTCAAATGCTGATCAAGACATCTTTTTATATTTTCTTCTGTATTTTATTAAGTCTAGAAAAAATATAAGTATTAGCAACTGACTATTCTACTAAACTCCACTTTCCAAATAGCTACCTATCTACTCAACATTCCATACTAGTCTATACCCAATATCCAATAAACAAAAAGCCCAATTCCAAATAGCAAATCTGCATGGAGATACACAAAAGTGGTTAGAGAACTCTACCTAAGAGTTCGGTCCAAACTCTGCCCAGTTCAACTAAGTTAGTTTCTGCTCGTTTATGGTCTTCCTAAAGATCTGCAAGCAATTTTTGAAATACGAAAAATATGGACCCGAACTCATGCCGAGTTTTGCCCACAAAATTGCTATAAATAGATGAGAAGTTTCCATTCCAAATCACTCATTTATTCTTCTCTTCTCTATCTATTCAGAAGCATTTGAGAGCTCTACACTTTCATATCTAGCCTTTAACAACTCCTAGCCAAGCCAAGCCCCATTATGGTTCGATCTAGAGTTTGTAAAGAAGGCTTTCCAAAAATGTTCTAGTTTTCAAAGTTTGCCTTATTTGAAGTTGTGAGTCCTTCGGATAAAAATTTGTGGTTGTAAGGAGTTGCAAGCACTTCAGACTCAAAGCTTGTGCCATAATGGATTAACATCAAGAAAGAGTACTTGAGACTGGACTAGTCCCCTCAGAGCGATACCGGTATACATCGTATAATCATGAGTTTGCTTTTCTAATGCTCTTTACTTTACGCATTTAAATTACGTAGTTTGTTATCATCTGCCTAGTACTCATCACCTGTGACACTGCACATATTTTTTTTAATTTGGTGATTTATTTATGCTGCACATACATACTCTATTCACTCCCCCTAGAGGTGCTCAATGTTCCTACAATTTGTACCAGAACAGTTTATATTCACATATAACATCCTAGAGAGTATATATGGTAGCCGTGAAATCTATATTCACAGGTGAAGAGTATTCCACAAATAGACTCCCACTATTTGATGGAACAAACTATACTTATTGGAAAACATGCATAAATTCTTTCTTAAATCACTTGACTTCAATCTTTGGTCGATAGTTATGGACGGTTACAAGAAACCTGCCAGAATCTGATTAATGGTGATCTAGTAGAAAAGCCACACGATAGATACATTGACTAAGAAAAGAAGCATGCTAGTCTAGATGCATAAGCCATAAATGCTTTATTCTGTGCCATAGATAAGACTGAATTCAATAGAGTATCTACATGTGTCACTTCGCACAAGATCTGGAAACTTCTTGAGGTAACTCATGAAGGAACTTAACAAGTTAATGGATCCAAGATTAGCAGACTGACACGAGAGTATGAGACTTTCAAGATGAAGCCAAATGAATCAATCACACTGATGTTCACACGTTTCCTAGATATAATAATCTTCTATCTTCTCTTGGTAAAGATTATAGTAACCATGAAAAGATCATAAAAGTGCTCAGAGGACTGACAAGAATTGGAACCCGAAGGCTACCGCAATTATTAAAGAAAATAATCTCACCACAATGTCACTAGAGACGCAGATTGGTAAACTCATGACTCATGAGCTTGACCTACAAGACTTTGAAGAGGCAACCCCAACAAAAAATCTATCGCCTTCAAAGCACAAGCTAAACGGTTCTCCAGTAAAGACACCGACGATGAAGATTCAGATGGTGATAAACAAGCTCTACTGGTCAAAAACTTCAGGAAGTTATTGAGGTTTGAAAAAAATAAAAAAAAAAGACGTCCAAGAAAGCAATAAAGAAAAAATTATATGCCATGGATGCAAAAAGACCGGGCATATAAAGAAGGACTACCCAATAGCCAAGAAAAGCAGTCGATACGATCGATCAAGTAGCAAGTCAACAACTAGTCGAACATATGCAAATACCAGCATCATGTACGAAACCGAGGCCAGTAAATCAAAAGAAGAGAAAAGATACAACAGTTTAGCAAATGTCTGCTTAATGGCATTTGATTAGGTATCAGACAATCCTCTATATGATGATTTTACTTTCGATGAACTCTCTAATGCTTTTAGCGACTTACTTGATGAACACCAAAATATATTAGACAAGTATAGGCAATCTCATACAGAGATAAAATCATACACAGCTGAAGTTGTTAGATTGTCTAATTTATTGCAAGAAATAAATGAGGCTCAATGCATAGGTAACACGGAAGAATTGGCTAACATTAAGCTAAGTCTTCATGAGGCTCAATGAACAGTTGATCGGAGAGAGAGAGAGAGACAATGTAAAAGTGCTCGTTCTATATGACTTTAAGAAGAGATTATGAATCGACACTAAACAAAAACTGAAAGACATGACTGAGAAACATGTAGCAGCTTGTTCAATCTCTAAAAAGTTAGAGATAAAGTTAGGCAAACAGGTTATTCCTGTTACACTGCCTAAGATCTATCCTACTACACAACATATACCAAATAGGATACGATTTATGAAAGCATGCAAGCAACATGTTCCATAAAATCATGCTTTCACTTACAAGTATCCACGCAAGACACAAAAGACTCATGTATGCAGTAAATTAAAGGACACTCACTCTAGAATTATCTGTACATACTGTGGTCATCATGGACACATATCACAGTACTGTAGAATTAGAAAGTTAGTAAACATGAATTACACATGGATACACAAAACTAACATTGCTGGACCCTCAAAGAAATGGATACGAAATGTCACATCTACTCGTCTTGTAGGTGGGCCAACCCTCTCATGCTAAAAGTAAATAGATCCTCGATAGCGGATGTTCTGGCACATGACAGGTAACACATCTCTATTCGCAATGCTATCAATGAAAAGAGAAGGATATGTCTCCTTTGGTAATAATCTGAGAGGTAATATTATAGGTAATGGTACTATTGGTATTTCTTTTTATCCAGTAATAAAAGACGTTTGTCTTGTAAATAAATTAAATCATTACCTTCTAAGCATTAGCCATCTTGCTGACAATGGTTATGGTATTAATTTTGTTAAAGACAAATATTCAATATATGATATGTCCACTGGTAATCCTGTTTATGAAGGAATCATGGAGGATAATATCTATGTATTCTTTGTAGAAAGTACTAACAGTTGAGGCAAGTGCCTAGTAGTCAACTAATAGTAGTCAACCAAGATAAAAGTTGGCTATGACATATGAGAGTATGACATGCAAACATGGATACCATTTTAAGGCTATCAACAAAAAATTGGTAAAAGGACTGCCTGAGATATCATTCAAGAGAGATATGGTATGGGCTGATTGCGAGAAAAAACAAAGTTACTAGATCCTCATTTAAATCTATCAATGTTGTAAGTACTTCTAGACCTTCGCAGTTAATATATATAGATTTGTTTGGACCTAGTAGAGTCGTCAGCCCTGTTGGTAAGATTTATGCCTTTGTTATTGTTGATGATTTCTCTAGATATAAATGGTTTTCTTTTTAGCAAACAAAAGTGATTCACTTTTTGAGTTTGAGATTTTCGGTAAAAAAAGGTTCAAAACAAAAAAATGTTTTATGATTACTTGTATCTGAAGTATCATGGAGGCGAATTTGTAAATTCTAATTTCAAAAGGTCTTACAAAACCAATAATTTTTCTCATAAGTTTTTATGTCCTAGAACTCCCCAACAGAATGGTATTATGGAGCGAAAGATTAGAACTCTAAGCGATATGGCTAGAGTCATGCTAAACCAGTATAATCTTCCTAAATATTTTTGGGCTGAAGTTGTAAGTACAACTTGTCATATTTTGAATAGGGTTCTGATTCAACCTATATCGAAGAAGACAACGTATAAATTATGGTTTGATCACATTCCTAATATTTCTTATTTCAAAGTTTTTGGATGTCGTTGTTTATCCTGAACACTAAGGATAACTTGGATAAGTTCTCCTCGAAGGCAGACGAAGGAATATTCCTCGATTCTGCTCCCAAGAGTAAAGGATATAGCATTTTTAATAAAAGATCTATGATTGTTGAAGAATCGATTAACATTTTATTCGAAGGGCTCAACAGTCATATTGTTAGTGACAACGATGGCGAAGACGCAAGAAAAACTTTCAAAGCACCTGAAGATACTACTGTCGATAAAGACTATCTAGAGAGTCTACCAAAGAAGATAAAATTTATGTCAGACCATCCAGAGTCTCTTGTCATAGGTAATGTATCGAAGGGAGTAGGTACACGTTATTCTACTAGAGATATAGCTGCTAATGTTGCATTCATTTCTCAAGTAGAACCTAAATCAGTAACATATGCTTTTTTAAATAAATTTTGGATTTTTGCCATGCAAGAGGAACTAAACTAGTTCGAGAGAAACCAAGTTTGAAAACTTGTTCCTAAACCTATTGGTCAATCTGTAATTGGTACCAAATGAATGTTCCGAAATAAACTCAGTGAGGATGGACAAGTTCTATGTAATAAATCTCGTCTAGTGGCTCAAGGTTATAATCAAGAAGAAAAAATTGATTATGACGAGACTTATGCTCATGTTGCTAGACTAGAATCCATTCGCATGCTTTTTGCATTTGCATGTTTTCACGATTTTAAACTTTTTTAAATGGACGTGAAAGGTGCATTTTTAAATGGTTTTATAAAAGAAGATATTTTGTATAACAACCCCCTATTTATGAAGACTTTGAATTTTTTGATCACGTTTTCATGTTATGTAAGGCACTCTAGACTCAAACATGCCCCTCGAGCTTGGTATGAATGCCTAAGTTCTTTCCTACTTGAAAATGGTATTTCAAAAGAAAAATACTTTGTTTATCAAATCTTTAAATGATGACATTTTATTTGTGCAAATTTATGTGGATGACATTATATTTGGTTCTACTAATGAACATTTATGTTAAGAATTTGCTGAGTGTATGCAGAGTGAGTTTGAGATGAGTATGATGGGAGACTGTACAACTTTCTTGGACTTGAAATCAAACAAAACTCTCAAGAAACCCTTCATTAATCAAGCTAAGTACACGAATGACTTGCTAAAGGAGTTTGACTTCGATAACGCAAAGCCTATCGGGACTCCTATACCTATATCAACAAAACTTGATCTTGATGAAAGTGGCAAACCAGTCGACCAGTATAAGTATCAAGGTAAGATTTGTAGTTTATTATAGTTAAATACTAGTCGAACTGATATTATGTTTAGCATTTGCATATGTAACCCCTCTTCCCAAAATTTTAAAAAAAATTATTTGAATTAAAAGGTAATTTTTGGAATTTTATAAATATTTAATTAAATAGTTATTATGCTAGAAGGCTTTAGTCACAGTTAAGATTTGGAGTGCTGGATAACTAGAAATCATGACACGGATAGTTTAGTCGTGTGCTTTGACTAGCATTTTAGTCATGATATGGAAGGCCGAGCCATAGCTGTGTTCTAACAAGAAAAACCAGACCAAGTTGTGACATGACTCCTATAAATAGTTTAATTAGTATTTATTAAGATCTTGGCTTTATACCGATGGTACAAAATCAGTCCGAACTTGACCCAAACCCGACCTATCTCAAGCTCAACCTAAACACATGTAGTCTTGTAGGGCATCTAAAGATGTCCATGAATATATATATTGTATATACATTTATATTGGTATTTATTTAAATCGTATAATAATTAATTTTTATAAATAGTTGTTACATATCATATAAATGTCATTTGATATAGAATGTAATTTTTATGGAATTTTTTTTCCTAAAATACTACTATTATCATATATATTAATTTTCTAGTTATTGTGTATATACCAAAAAAAGCATATACATACATGATAAGTATTTATTATTGCAATTTTATCATGAGTTAGAAATATATATATATATCAATAGGATTTTGTTGTAATATATATATATATATATATATATATATATATATATATATATATATATATATATATATAGTGTCCCAAAATAATATATTGTATGATTATTATATATATGCATTGTATATATGGATATGGATATTTTATACACATATATGAGTATATACATATGTATATACACACCCATATATATATACATATATTATATATATATATATATATATATATATATATATATATATATATATATATATAGAAAGAAAAAAAAACTCATTTGCTTACTGTTCATCGAACAGTAACCATCAACTGAACCCGACACCCCCTTCTTCCTTTCTACGAACAAAGGGATATATATATATATATATATATATATATATATATATATATATATATATATATATATATATATATATATATATATATATATATAGAAAGAAAAAAAAAACTCATTTGGTTACTGTTCATCGAACAGTAACCATCAACTGAACCCGACACCCCCTTCTTCTTCCTTTCTACGAACAAAGGGATTTAGCGGATAGATTGAGATTTGTATCTCAATCAAATCTTGTTAAAATTTTATCAAATCTTTGTTGATTCCTTCGTAATCTAGATCTCTTCCAAATAACCTAAGCCTAATTGAAATCCCGTACGAACTTGAGTCGGAAAGACCCTCTCCAAACCCGCGTATATATACGGGTCTCGACAAACGCTGTGGGGATATCATCACAAAAACCTTAAATCTTCCTAAGCCCTGACATGTGCAAGCCTCCCCTGACATCCCCGCGCGACCCCCAACCGACTACAGCAGCCTTGCATTCGTCGGAGCGACGCCACGACCACCTGAGTCGACGAAAACAGAGGAATACCCTGTTTCGACTCACTACGAGGTACGCCTCTTCCCCGATCAATTTCTTCAAACATGGTTGTTGTTTTTCAATTCCTAAAGTTGCTATATAGAGCCTACATGACCCCCTATATTACCCAACAAGTAGTTACCATTAGTGATGATCTATCGAGTCGAAAATCCCCCCAAAATTGATTTTTTATGACAGTTTTAACTGCTTCGTATACCTCTGTTTAGAGACTATTTCTCGTCAACCCATTAGGCTTTATTCTAAAACTTTTTGATCAATAATTTAGATTACTTGTAGCACTACAAAACCCATCTTGTAGAATTATTTTTCTTCCACCGTACAAAAATTTATTTGTTTGAAAAGTTCGGGAAAAAACAGTTTTTAAATAATAGAGAAATTATAGAAATTTCTCGATACGCCGTGCGCCACGAAAAACTGGGCGATGTGGTCGCAACCCATAGCATCGAAAGATGCGTATGGATGTTGTCGACGTATGGGATTCGACGGAACTTGATTTCATTGGACGTGCGTGACAAAATCGAGGCGTATCGGGCAAGATACCCCGTATCGGCCCTTTTACAAACTAGCCCATAACTTCGTGCATGTTCAACATCTCGAGACAAAACTTATGCCAACAGGATCGTATCATGTTTCTGGTCCTGTATGCCAAGTTTGGTCTGATTCTGAGAAGGTCGACCGGAACATTATTTTGGCGGGCCCGCGATCCGATCCAACATGCGAATTTGTGCACGGCCCGCCGGAATCCAACTTTGGACATATGGTTGGGTTCTTATCATCAAACCAGATCCATAGACATATAGTTTGACAACTTTAGAGACAGTAGGTACTGGCACGCTTTTCAGTGCAAAGCGGATCCAACGGCGGACATTGTTTTGACCCAAAATTACCATTTTTCTCCTGTGTCCAGAATTGGACTTATGGGTAGGCTATCATAGCTAATTTGACTATTCTGAGCATGTTGGTAATATCTGTTTCAGCCTCCAGAGACTTTTGTGAGAGTTTGACTTTTGTGGCTCGTCAACTGACTGGATAGTGTTGGTTCTACGTGCTACCACCAGACAAGTATAACTTGCCTTTCCTTACAGTTTATTTACATGCTTATATTCTTCTTCCTTGTTACATGTCATTGCTAGTTTCTTTCGTTGATTGGTGATATATTCCTTTATATTATGCATTTTAGTTTAGTTGTCTCGTTCATATCGTCATTGTTCACGGTTTGATATTGTAGTTCATATCGAATTTGTTCTCACATGTACCTTGACCGAGTCGTATCGTATCATAGGATGAGTGCATCATAACTGAGCTACTATTCCCATTTCGTTTATTCTCAACCTGCGAGTCCATACTAGGGGCGAGGGTTGACTGTTCGAAATCACCTTCGAGTCCACACTAGGACGAGGGTGATTGCCTTGAACTAACCTGCGAGTCCACAATAGGGGCAAAGGTTAGTGATTTGTTCCAAACCTGCAAGTCTACACTAAGGGCGAGGGTTTGGTTATCCGTTGAACTCTTAACATATGTTCACTTGCTTTCTTCCAGCAATTCATTTATGCGCAGTTGTTCACATATTTGTGTATCGGTATGGCTTAGTCTTTTCCTGCTTATATCCTGGATTTTTTTTCATGCATGATAAACTGTTAGATAGGCATGTTTTATGTATCTTGCTAGTTCTCCGAGGACCTGATGATCTCTTCAGGTAGTTGTAGGAGCCTAAAAATTAATGAGCGCCCCTCTAAACAAAGTGCCAGCATCAAGTGGCGCCAACTCACTAGGTTGCGCTAGTCTCAGGTTGCGCCTAAACCATCTCAGGTTACGCCAAAGCCAGGGTGCACGAGCTCCACGTGGCAAGCATCCTCGAGAAGCTGTAATGGCTTCCATCATTATTGACAGCTCTGACAACTCGTCAGTCAAAGAAAATCCATTCGAATCCTGCGCAACGCGGCGCTCGAGTAGATTTAGTCAGCATACAATTAATGCTGACAGCCAGCTTGAGCAAGTTATCAAGAAGCACGAAAATAAATCATTATAACATAGAAGACCCAGTCAAGGGTGTCAAACATCAAGTTGTGCGCTCGCGCCACCTAGAGTGTTGGCGCCACCCGATCACCTTTTGTTCAGAAGCAGGATGATGTGGCGCGCATGCCACTAATCATGAAGAACGTGTCCACTATACTGCCCACAACTATACGCATCTTACTCAAACGATGCCACGCGTCCCCAGCAGTTCAAGTAACCATTCGCACAACTGGATAGAAGGCGCGCAACCTAAAGTGTGCGCAACTCAGAAAACAGTTATTTCAGAACTCTATAAATAGAGTTTCAAATCAGTACTAAAGAATCACTAATGATCATAATCTACTGACAAAGTGCCATTGCATTCTCCAGAGGCTTGTGTCTTCGATATCACATCGTCCAAGGGATAAAATGATCGTCTTCTGATCAGTTTCCTACAGTTGTACCTTCCCAGAAATCAATTATACTCTTGTACTCTTTTCTTAGTTTGTAATCAAATTTTTGTTTTTGCAAACAAAATGGCGACTCTGCTGGGGATGACTTCCTCCGACGACGAGAAAGTGACAACTCGATGTGATACCGCATTGATCGACAAGACGCAGAAGACTTTGGTCGTTCAAGTTGACCAAACCGCCTACGAAGCAATGATCGGTGCTGAGGGTACTAGGCCAACCTCAGTTGCTGTCAAGAGCAAGGCGCGCATTGTATGGAATCCCAAGTCCTCTGCAGTACCAACAACTACTTTTTCACAACTTGCGCCTATTGTCTCTCTGCCGACCACTGCTTCTGCCCAACCTGCGCCTATTGTCCCTCTGCCAGCCACTGCCTCTGCGCAACCTGCACCTACTACCTCTTTGGCTCTGAACAAAGGGAAATGGCTTTTGGCTACTTCTTCCTCTTCTCTAGTTGTAAATTCTGAGAATAACCTATCTAGCGGGAATACTAAACAGAACAAAAGAAAGCGCCCTTTGGCCTTTCTTCAACCTGCACAACCTGTGCATGTGGCATCTCAGCCACAAACTGAAGGGAAATGCTCTTTATCTACTCCCTCTCTTTCCTAAAATATGAATTTGGCAAAGAATACATCTATTCCTGTCTTGTAACATAACAAAGGAAAGCGTCCTTTGGCCTTTCTTTATTCTTTTCCGGTTCTTAACTCGGCGAAAAACAACTCTGGTTGCGCCCTTGTGCCAATCAGTGCAAAAGCTCTTTTGGGCAGAAACCTTACCCTTTTTGACAGAAACAATCAAATCTCTACTAAGAAAGTAAGTTCTATCCAAACTGAACTTTCTGTCACCTAGTTGCGCCAGGCCTAGCGCACAAAAATAAGTTGTGCAGCACAAAAAAGGATTCTGCCTACTCCCAAGAATACAATTCAGGATCTTCCAAATCTGCGCATCTCAAGATCCAAGCAAGGCAAACTGTTAGTATCTCAGACAGATATACAAGTGCCACACCTTTCTGACTTGCGCACCTATCTCAACAGGCGCCAGCCAGTATCAACTTCAGCAAGACATAAGCAGCATGCGCCAGTGGCTAAGTTGCGCCAAAGACAGACTTCTAAAGTCAAGAACCCTCTTACATATGTTAATCAACTTAGCACTTCCTTGTACATTCTGGGAACAGGAAATCTCAAGAATCGGAATCATGTTCCTAATATCGTTAAAGAATATGTTCCTCCGACTTCTTCTCGTCCTGTTGTTGTGACCGATCTTCATGAACTTCTTGAACAGAAGCAGAAGATCACAAATTTGTCTCATCCATCTGTAATACAGCCACAAGAACACCACTGTAGTCATTACCATGAGGTGGTTATCAAATGCTGTTGTCAATCAGCTAAACGGTCTATCTTCGACCGTCTGAACTACTCTCAGGTTCCTCAACCAATGATAGTGGATGAAGACGAATTGTTGTACGACTCTGTCAACATGACGTCTCGAAGTACTGGGGTGGAAAGCGTCCGAGATGCAATGCATCCTGCAATCCCAGCCAACAGTACTTAGATCAGATTTGTGAGTCCGGCGAAGGATTATACCAACACACCAGATCAAGAAGCCGAGACACAATCGGTCAAAGAAATCTTCCTTCCAACCGAGATACAATCGGTCAAAGGAATCTTCCTTCCGACCAAGAAACAATCGGTCAAAGAATCTTCCTGATTCCAAACAAGATGCCTTCAGTCAAAGGGATCTCCCCATCATTTATCCTAGGGGTAGTTCCTTATATGACTTTGATACCGATAGTGAAAGTTCTGAATGAACCATCTTTTCTACTAGCTCGTCTTTGATAGCTAGAGAAGTTACTGCTTATGTCGTCATAGAAGATCAAGATGCTTCCAGTTCTAACATTCAAGAGAAGAAAAATGCTGCTTTGGAGGCCAGTTTAAAGAGCATGGTTGGGATGATGATATGCATGCATGCTGTGATTCTAACACAATATACGGCTCCACCGGTTGTGATTCTGATTCCGACCCAAGAACCTGTAATGACATCAGCTCCCATCAACATTGGTCTGGGGATACAGTCTTCTCACACCGCTTCTATACCAGTACAGGCTATTCCAAGTCAATCTGGTGCTTGGGGTGGTACTTATCATGCAGTACCTCCTCCCAACATATCAAATCAGTCCACTGCTCCACAATCATCAGAAGATACTAATGAGGTCGTAAAACTTTTACGTACTCAATTTGAAGCCTTCAAGCAGAAAGACGGTTCACAGAAGCTTGGGATAAAGCAGCATATCCTATAGAGTGGAAGGAAGTTCAATTTTCTCCCAAATACAAATCTTCTACTATTATGTTATTTGATGGCAGCATATCTCCAAGTCAGTACCTCAATCACTTTAAGATAGTGACTGATCAACTACAACCAAACGATGCTCTACTCACTAGGGTGTTCGTCGGATGTTTAGCAGGTGCAGCTTACGACTGGTACCGCAGTTTGCAAGATGGTTGTATAACCTCTTTCTCCAAATTCAAACAAATATTCCTGGAACAATTTTATGAGGGAACAAACGACATGACTATGTCTGCTCTCATCAAAATTAAACAACGACATAATGAAACAACCGAACGGTTCATTTAACGATTCTGCCGTGAGGCACTCAAAATGCCTCTCGGAACTTCAGATGCTTTGAGCATAGACACTTGCAAATCAAACCTGTTACCTATAATCAACATGTGGATAGGATCAACACAGTTCTAAGATTGGCCTTCATTTATAGTTAATGCTAAAGCAGCAGAAGAAAGTGCTGATAAGTTTAAACAATTAGAGATTCAGATGCCTAATCTTGACAGAGATGAACATGCTACATCAAATTGCGGTGGCCGTTAGAACAACCGCAAGGGTAAAGAGACTTTGGCTATCAATGTCAAAGGCAAAGAAACTCTATCCGTCAATATAGGTCAATCAACACCTACTCCAACGGCACCACCACAGAGAGCACCACGTCCGAAAGAAGAATACTCCTTTGATAAAGATGATGTCATGAGCATCTTTGATTGCCTGATCAAGAGAAATAAACTTCAGCTGCCGGATGCAAAACGGCCAAAGGAAGTAGGTAAAACAGACCACCCTAAATATTGTGTTTACCACAGGTTTATCGGACATCCGACTCGAGCATGCTACGTGCTTAAAGGCACGATCCTGGATATAGTTAATTCTGGTGCAATCACTCTCCAACAAGACAAAAAGACTGTAACGGCTAACATCGTCTCTCTACAGTTTGGCAGTTTTCCTGCTCAACTTGTACAGGACGACATCGTTCTCATCCCAAGAACCACTTTGGAGATTGTTAATCTCCCACCTGCATGAACTGATGGTCTTGTTCCTCTATCTACTGATAAGGTGGAGATTATGTGGATCTATCCTGATTTGGTGCCTGATTTTGAAGCACCTTCTTCATCCATAAAGTCCAAGAAAGCAGCCAAATACAAGTCATGTCACATGACTTCATTGGGTGAACACTGTCCTCCACTTTTAACTGCTACCTTTACCTCAGTAGAAGATTCTTCTTCTTCTTCTGAGACAACGCTGCCAAAGCTAGAGGCCAATTACCAACCAACCTTCCATATATATAGTCAACAATCCCGTGAACTCATGAAGAATATAGGATATGATCAACAAAAGGCTCCCTGCCTGAATCATGGAAAATGATCTCCTGTACCTCTTTTTCTATGCCATTCACACAACCAATCTCGTGTTGGTTTGGTTTTCTGGACAGACTCTTCATCTTGCCAAAGGAAGCCTTCCAAAAGCAAGATCCGGACAAAGAGGTACAATATGGTGTCTTTCGAACCTGTATCCGAAGAAAAAGCCTTAACTAGTACCAGGTCTGTGAGACTTTACCTGAGAGACTAATCAGAAGGTTAAGAGAGCCCTACTCCAGCTTCGGAGGCTCCGCTAGCATAATCTTCACCTGCTGTCAATGTTCCATTGATTTTATTGCCTCCAGTGGAACCAACTCCTCTCAAACTGACGGCAGCCGGCAAAGGAAAACAACATGTCTGCTTCGATAAAGTATTAAAGAAGACTCCAACTCTGGGACTCGAGAAACCATATAACTTTGATATACTGGCTCAGCTGGCTAATATTCCGGCAAGGTTATCAATCTTGGAGCTACTACGTCTCTCGAAGAAAACTCAAAAAATATTGAGTGAAGCTTTGATGCAATCTGATACTTGTCTAACACTCCTCGAGAAGCCAGATGAGGAGCCTGTGACATGCTTTCATTGTTATATTGTGATGGAGCTGATACCCAACATCACCTTTACACAAGATGATATGCTGCTGGAAGATAATCGTCATGACCGACCCCTCTACTTCACGGGATATGTCGATACTATAAAAGTTGATCGCATCTTGATTGACCTTGGGTCTGCACTCAGCATCATGCCGAAGACTCTACTGGATGCATTAAAGATTCCTGTACATAATCTTTCCACAACTATCACAATAATTTTGGGATTTAATTCTGGAAGAAGTGAACCCCTGGGGAAAATTTGCCTGAAAGTTTAAATCGGCAATCTTCGTACAAAGGTTGCCTTCTACGTGATCGATAATCATGGATCCTATAATGCTTTGCTGGGAAGACTATTTCTGCATGAGCATAACATTGTACCATCCACTCTATACCAATGCTTCAAATATGTGGACGTCAATGGAGAAGTCCAGAAGGAAGTAGCTGATCTAACTCCTTTCAGGGGCATCGAAGCATATTGTACTGATTCTCGGATGCACAAGAAAGAGATCATGAAGGTTGTACTGGCGATAGATAGTAAGAAAAATCAGAGAGACACCTCAGATGATATTCTCATAATCTCAGTCAAAGGACGTACTACTCGTCCATCTTCTTCTCAGACATTGACTATCCATCTTTTCTCTCATAATAAACAGCCTCCTGCTGGAAAGATGGGACAGAGGGAGCTCACCTCTTCTGAGCTTCTTGTTATCGACCTTCGTCGTAACAAACCTCCTCCTTCTTCTCTGGTTATCAACCTTACTAAGCCTTCTGCTAAGGCTGAGAACCCTATTGTAAATAATGATGTACAAATCAATAAAGTAGTATCTCCTTTACAGTATAATGATGTCTTTTATTATACTCGATGTTACTTAGAAATGCTAGATAACTTCAAACCACTTACAATAGGAGCAGTTCAACCTCTCCAAGATGAAGTATTGCTCGAACCAGTGCAAGACTCCTTCTTCTTAGTTCCTTCCAGGAAGAAAAATGAATTTCTTACACTTTTAGTAAAGGAACAGAGAAGAAGACCACACCCGATAGCGAGGAAAAAAATGACGATAACGGAAGACTTCAACTACGTCGTTATAGTCAACAATCAAAAGATATCATTCAAAAGGTGGGCTACAATTTTAAAGCTGGTCTCAATGGCGGTAAGGGAAGGCGAACTCCTATTCGTATCCCTGCTCCAAAAGGAAAGTCACAGCAATATTACGGCAAAATGAAGCATGGTTTGGGTTATACCTCGCCGATTTCGACCCCAGAAGCCTCTGAATCTGATAAGGAGAAGTGATCTAACTCTTATAATTCTGTTTCATGGGATTCTGATACCAGTGTAGGTCACGTCCATTGGGTGATACTATCTTTCAATATGGTGTCTGCTGAATTCTCAGAAGACGATGATGACTTTATTGAAGCTCCTGAAGCAGATTTGTGGGCATAAAGGATGGACACTCAATGGGAACTTCGCTTTGAGCAACGAAAACCCCTACTAAACATTAATTAATTCAGATTGATGTTGGAGAAGAAGGCTCGCTAAGACCTATCTTTATCAGCAAGAGTCTCCCAGAAGTGGATAAACAAGAATTCATTCAGCTTATTCGAAAATACATTGACGTCTTCGCCTGGAGTTATGAGGATATGCCGGGACTGGATCCTCAGATTGCTATCCACAGGCTCAACATCTTGCCCAATGCAAGGTCAGTTAAACAACAACATCGTCGATTCTGACATAATATGATGGATACCATAGAAACTGAAGTCAAGAGGCTTATCTCTTATGGTTTTGTCAGAGAAGAACAACATCCTGACTGGGTGGCCAATGTTGTCCCAATTATGAAAAAAATAGGAAAGGTCAGAGTCTGCATTGACTTTAGAGATCTCAAAAATACTTGTCCCAAGGACGAGTTTCCTCTTTCGATCACTGATGTCATGATCGACAATACTTGTAGATTCGAACGAATGTCTTTTATGGATGGATTCTCAAGATACAATCAAATTAAGATGCATCCAGAAGATGAGAAACATATATCTTTTCGCACTCCTCTCGGAGTATACTATTATACTATCATGCCGTTCAATCTTAAGAACGTCGGAGCCACCTATCACTAGGCTATGAGTACCATCTTTCGTGATCATTTGCGAAAGACTGTTGAATGTTATGTCGACGATATTGCTGTCAAAAGTCATGTAAAGGAAGACCCTATCCAAGACGTGAGAACTATTTTTGATCTAATGTGCCAACATCAACTCAAGATGAATCCTACCAAGTCATTTCTGGGAGTCTCTAGTAGCAAATTTCTCGGATTCGTTATTACCTCTAAAGGTATACACGTTGACCCTAAGAAAATCAAAGCTATTTAAGAGATGCGTCCTCTACGCAACCTAAAAGAGCAACAAGGATTTTAGGGACGGCTTGCGTACATCAGGATATTCATCTCAAATCTCTCTGGACGTTGTAGAACATTGACTCAACTCATGAAGAAAGGTGTGTCTTTCATTTGGACTGAAGAATGCCAGCAAGCATTTGAAGATATAAAGCGATACTTGATGAACCCTCCAGTTCTAGTGCCTCCAGTCTCAAGAATACCCTTCCTGATGTATTTTCGAGCAATGGATCATTCATTGGGTGCCTTACTAGCTCAGAAGAATAAATAAGGTCATGAGCAAGTTATCTATTATCTCAGCCACACAATGATCGAGGCTGAACATCGATATAGCACGGTAGAAAAAGAATGTCTAGCTTTGATGTTCACTGTTTAGAAAACCAGACATTATATCACAGGCCAGACTATTTATGTTATCTCCAGAGTTAACCCTCTCCGGGTTTTGATGAAGAAGCGCAGTACACTCAATTCCAGACTTGCTACATGGGCCATATTGTTAGCACAATATGATATTATAACCCCACTTTTCTGAATTATTAAAATTTGTATTTTAGAATTTTAAACATATTTTATCTAGGGTTTTTAATTATTGATGGTTTGATAATTTGATGATTATTAAATAGAGTGCAATTCAATTTTTTTTATTTCATATAGGTTTTTCCCTCCATTTGCAGCAACCCCTTGCCCAAGTTTCCTAACAACCTGTAACAAACTTTCTAACCAACTAATGTTATTAGTTGCAATAAAATAAATTATTGTGGTTTCTTGTAAATTTCTAAATTTTCTTATATAAACCATAGTCTCATTCTCTCTCTTCATTTTTCCATTTCTTCTAAAACTCTGAGGAACAGAGCTCGATTGAGTTTTTCTTACTCTTCCTCTCATTTCTCCAAATTCGCCTAACCTAGCCCTAACCCTAGTTCCACCGTCGGTGGATCCCGAGCGGCGACGGCGGCCGATTTTCTTCATCCCGAGCGGCGGCTGATCTTCTTCATCCCGAGCGGCGGCGGTTCTTCGCCTTCCTCAACGACGGTGGTACAGCGCTTCTCCACGGCGCACGGCGAGCTCCGGAAACGGTCAGCTCCGAGGCTTCTTCCTCTTCTTCTCCGGCGGGTTCTCGTGGCGCCGATCGTGTCGATTTCTCCGACGACGATGGGTGGCCAGATCCCGACAGTGACGACGTCAGTACTTCTCACTTCCAGCGGCTCTCGACCGTGATCATCCTTCTCGACCGTCGGTTCCTATCCGATCTCTTGGTAAGTCAATTAATCTCTCTTGGAAGTTCAAGTTCAAATCCTTAAAAATTTGGATCAAATTTATTGCATAATTTCTCTCAAGATCTGTTCATCTTTTGCTTTCAATTCGAGTTTCAGATTTGATACGAGTTGACGTGTCCGATTTTCTTTTGGACCTGTTCGATTTGGCAGGGAGTAGCAGATCGGTCTGTATTGCTCACCTTTTCATCTTTCTCGGCATGTCCATGCGCGTGGACAAGCGACACGAACAAGAATTCTTGGAGCTAGATTGATCTGGATCGAAGCCTTGTCTAGTCCTTCTCCGACGGCTGGTTTATGTAAGTTCTCACTGATTTTTTCCTTACCTCTATTTTCGATTTAATCGATTCATTCTGTAAGCGAGAGGAGTTGAGGCTTTGTAAATTCCTCGATCTCTCTTGGTGAACTCCTTGGGAATTTTTTTAGGGAAAACATGCTAATTCCTTTAAGAACTCATTCATTTCTCATGTATTGAATCTGTTCGGTTGAATATTCCAAACAGAAATCGATTTGCATTTGGACACAGAGGGATCGTGTCCGATCCGGTTGATCGTGTCCTGTCACTCGACTACGTCTGCATTCCAAATCAGATCACTTCTCAGGTAACATTCCTTCTTTCTCCTTCTTTGATGTGGTAGAGTTTTATTGCTAAGATTAGTGGGGGAAATTGTTCCTGGGCAGAATCGAGTTCTGTAGGGGGTGTCGTGTGTACGTGTCTGGTTATAGAGGTGTTCAGCGGTCGCGCTTGGCGATGGTGTCGTGTGCGTACCGTGGATGATAGAGTAGACGTAGACTGGAGAAGTCCGTGCTCAAGACTTGGGACCTGTGGGCTCGTTTAAACTTTTGCTTTAAACTATTTTCTAAAATATTGGTTTAATTGTTATGATTTGGATTTTTGATTCAAATGTGGATTTAATTGGTTATTTGAACCTTCGATATCTTGGATTCTACCTCAGTTGGAATTTATTTGAACATTTTCGAATTTTGTCTTCTTAAACCTTATTTGAATTTATGATCGGACCGTTTGGATTTGAATGTTACTAAACCATTCACTTTGAATTATCAGTAGATTGAATCCTTATAAACTTGATCTATGTATTTTTGGTGAAGTGAGTGAAATGTGTTTGGACTAGATTGAGGTGGCTAGTAAGCCGAGCTATAAGGATGTTGAACCTGGTTGCAGTGTGTTTAGAATGGGGTAATTAGCAAATATGGTGTTGCACTAATACCAGTTTGTGGACTTGGCTTCTTGGACGAACCTTTGAAGCCAAATTTTCCTTGATTATTATTATGGGAGTATTAGAAGTCTAGTTGGGTTGGTGTTGAATTCATTGGCTATATCTTTAGCTGCAGTTAATTTGAGAGTCGTGGACAGTCAGATGGGAGTGATACTGAAACATTTCAGCATGGTGTCATCTGTAATTCATTGAATGTGGGTTGCTTGTCTATAATTTTCCTAAAGTTTGATTGACATGTTATTGTCCTTCTTCTGGTGGAGATGTTTCGGACTAGAACTGGGTTGTACGGTTTTGTTTGAACGCAGGAGTGTAATAATTTATGGGCTTATCTATTAATGTATATAATTTGTAACTTAGTTGTAAGTAGACCTTGTAGTATTTAGTAGTACTAATTTGTTTAATATAAATAGACTTGTTAGTCATATCTTAATGTTTATATATTTAATATTTAAAATATTTTTTTTTCTTTAAAAACTTTGCTAGTGCCAGCATGTTACTATAATCTGTATTTTAGATATTAAAATACAAATTACCTTAAACCATGTTTTGCCAATAAACTTGAAGATATATATAGATTGTAGGACATTTCTTAAATATTTTAAACATCTTATAAAGGTTGATTTTTAACTAGCTATTATTTGGATAAAGGTTTTCTGCTAATTTTTAATCAAAGTATTTTGGTAAGTAATTATTTTGTTAAGATACTATATATATATATATATATTTTTGAAGGTAAGTTAGCTAGTAAACTTATTAACTAGTTTTTAGCTAAATGTCATTGTTTAAAACTCTAACCAACTTGTACCAAAATTCTAGGTGGACAATTGAGATTCATTGGTTTGAAGAGCAAGGCAAGTACACCGACTCGAACCCTTTACTCTGTATTTCTGCCTTGCTTCATGTTCTCATATTGACACGTTGTACACACGATTGTTCATTGTTCATTGTTCATCGTTCATTATTCATAGTTCATTGTTCTTTACTTTTACATTAGGGTGGGGAAATACTACAGATATGTGACTAATCCTATTTTAGCTAGACATTGACTAATAGCTTAGGTCTCACATAGTGCACGTGGGACTCTAAGCCGTACCATTATTCAAGTTCTCATTGTTCATTGTTTACCCAGCCGATTACATACTCTGATAGTTATTTCAAATACATGTTACACTGATAGTATAGTTCATTGTTTCTGGATCCGGTACTATAGTTTCATTGTTATTCATGTACCACAGCTTCATATCCCTGTCTGGTACCATAGTTCATCTTGTAATTCTTTTTCATGTATTTCAGTTTACATTGTTTAGAGCTTCTTGTCGGGGTTGTACTTTGCTCTTTTCCTGACAGGATACGTTGTAGATCTTCTTGATGATGTTGTACCACCTTGGGCCAGAGCCCGAAGATGGTGGAGTTGTGTTTCAGGATGGACTTAGAGTTTCAGTGCCCTAGATTAGATCATTTTTCTAGTTTATTTAGAGTTGTATGTATATTACATTGAGGATTCATGTCACGATCCGCTACCCAAATTGTTGGGCCGGGCCGAGTCATGTCCAGCCTACGCTTGTGATAAAGCGTAGTAAGCTGTTCTAAAGACAAATAAGATAAGACAAAAGTGTGCTAACAGTTCTATATGTCAAATTGAGTCAGAATATCTCCAAACACAAAATCATCTCGTATATAAATATTTTCCAAGTACATGTCCAAAATGTAAAACTGGGTATAAGTCCAGTCACAAAATACATAGTCTAAAACATGACTACTCTCAAAAGTTCCAAACAACAAAGCAAACTAGACGAGTTTCCCCGCAGGTACATCCTCATAAGGTAAAGCCTGATCCTCGACGGTAACTCCATAATAGGAATCACATAGCAACTCCTCCTCTGTAAGTATACCAACAACGTTATCCTGTCAGGACGGAAGAAAGCACTGATTCTAACAAACTAAATATATGAACCATGAAATGAATTGAAGTGTATTAAACAGGAATCATGGCATATCACAATCTATCATGGCAAGGATATATATGTCATAGAGACAAATGTATATGTAATATTTAAAACTGTACCAGGTACATGATCGTCAATAGGTGTACAATGTGTAGGGCACATAATGAAATGTACTTTCGTACAAGTGATACGGCGATAGATGTACATACGCACAAATCCGCTTTGAGATTTCCTATGGCGTAGTAACATATAAAATGAAACTTTGCTCGCTACGGTAGAGGGGGCATGATCACGTACTCAACTATCAGTTTCCCTATAACCTAGACTCTAAACATGTGAGAGATACGAGAATAACATAGAACATGGTGGATACTGAGAGCAGTATAAAGCATGCGAAACATGTAGAGAGATATGACTTGCAGTTTTTGATATCGGTATTTTAACATGGTTTATACACAATTCATTATATGCTGTAAATAAAGTTTGTAGAGGCACTTGCCTCTAGAAAAGCAAGGTAGTGAAGGAAATGCTATAGATGTCTGGTATCTCGTCACTATAAAAATAATACATAAACTTAGTTTTCATACTAAGTTAAACACTAGGACACTAGCTGTGCGACACGACTTTCTGACTGGACACCTAGCCAAATGGTGAACTTTAGCATAGGAGACCAATATGGGGTGACACAACACCTAAACTAACTTTCTAGGGCCTTTTCACTATGGTAGGGTGAGGTCCAATACTACAATATCCTAAAATCACACAATACATCGTAAGTCGTAATTACTCAATAAATAAATCAGACTGTACACTGTGTTCCAACAATTTTAAGATAGACAAAAGGCTCAATTATACATAAAATAAAGTACCATAATGATCCTTGTTAATTATAGAAAATTATACTAATTTTTCTGGAATTTAAAAACCCTCATAGATATTTATTAAAAATCAGTAAACATAAGTATCCTGAAAATGAGTTCTGTTTTCCTATTTTTATAAAATGCCAAAATTACTTATTAAATTCTGAAAAAACTATATTAAATTAGCTAAATTAACATAGTATTTAAATACAATTCTTTCCATATTTTTATAGCATTTAAAATATATATATATAAATTCAAAACAGCAAGTAACAATTTCTAAAAAATAATTAATTAATTATTTACTATTTTATCCATGTATACGAAATTGAACCGAAGTCCAGATACGTGACCCAAAGCCATGAATCAAGTCCAATATGACTTGTACAGACCTTGAATGTATTTAGACACATTTGGGCCCAAAAACCCATGCCAGGTTTGGACACCAAATGGCCATGATTAATAAAATACAATAATTCATATATTAAAATATATATATATATATATATATATATATATATATATATATATATATATATACTTAATATAAAATATATATACATATACAAATATAGTATATATATTATATATATAACAGTATATATAATAATAATATATATATATATATAAATATATATACATATACATATACATATACCTATATACATATATATATAAATACATATATACATATATATAATAAAACAAATAAAAATAAAAACAAAACAAAAGAACATAAAAATGGGGCTCGAACTCGGCCCGCTAGGACAGGGGGTGGGTCTGAGCGCCACTCGGCTGACCAGTAGGTCAGCTTGAGCTTGTTGTTAGGGTTAGGTCTGAGTTAATTATATAGTGAAATAGAATAACGGGCTGGAAAACAAACCAAATCCGATAACTCAATTTATTTAAAATCGTGTCCTGACAGTTTGGGACACGGCACACGAATCCTATGTCCGTAGCTAGCACGACACGAACGACACACGAATGCTGTGTCCATGCCTATCACTGGACTCCCCAACACTGGGCGAGTCCACAAACGTGTACACGAGACACGACTCGACACGTAGAAGAGATGACACGTACGTGTCCGTCGAGCAGTGGCTTTCGGGGGCATTGCACGACGGAGGAGACGTCGGGGTCGTCGAAAAAAATTATACTGGGTTCATCTCTTCGAGACGAACCGTTTGGTGGTGGTTGGAGGCGGTGGCGTGGCATGTAGGGGTTGCGCTCCTAGATCTAGGGTTTCAGCGAGTTTGTCGAAGAAAAAATAGGGTAGGGCGGTGGCTAGGGTGGTCGGGGTGATGTCTAGGGTTAGGGTTTAGGTCGGGGGGCTTTTATAGGCCTGGAAGGCATTGAAAATTAGGGTTTAGGGTTTAGATTAAGGTTTAGGGTTAGGGTTACGGTGGTTTAGTCGGAGATGATGACGGTCGAGGGCGGCGGTCGGGTGACGGTTTTTCAGAAACCCCCCTTAATTATAGATATTACAAAAACACCCACCGTCATAGCTATATGCAAAATCCAATTTGCATAAAGCCCTCCACCCTCCGCTATGCTCTGTGCAAATAAAATTTGCACAGACAAATTAATAATTGTAAACTGCTATAAAACAATTAAATTAATTGCAAAATATATTTAGAACAATTTAATAAATTACAAATTGATATTTTTAGCTTTAAAAATTATTTTAAAAATTATTTAAAAATCCTAGAAAATTCTTAATAATTATAATAATTCATTTTAAGGATATAAATGATATTTAAAATCATAAAAAAAATATTTTAAAAATCTAGGGGCTTACAAATCTTCTCTCCTTGAAAAATTTTGTCCTCGAAATTTACAAGGATAGAAGACTCTACAAACATTCTAACATAGCAAGCAATGAAAATAAAAGACTAAGGCTACTATTAAGACTAACCTCTAAGGTATCAAGCGGGAACGGGTGGTTCCCTCGCGGCTGTTGGGTCGAACAAGTAAGGATATCTCTCCATCATGTCCGACTCCCTCCCCCAAGTAGATTCCTCCGGAGAGTGACGGCTCCAAGCTACTCGGACCAAGGGTATGACTTTGTTCCTCAGCCTCTTCTTCCTTCGGTCCAATATCTCTACTAGCTGCTCAGTAATTGCAAGGCTCGGTCCGATCTCCAACTCTGAATGATCTAGCACATGGCTGGGGTCTGGAACGTATCTCCTCAGCTGAGACACATGAAAGACATCGTAAACTCCTACTAGGTTGGATGAAAGTGCAACCCTATAAGATACCTCTCCGATCCTCCCAAGTATCTCGAATGGCCTAATGTATCTGGGGCTCAACTTGTCGCCTCGTCCGAACCAGATCGTCCCTTTAGTAGGTGATATATTCACCAGTACCATATCTCCGTCAGCGAACTCCATCGGTCTGCGACTAGCATTGGTCCAGTGTTTTTGCCTATCCTGAGCGACTCTGAGTCTGCCTCTGATCATCCTGACCTTCTCTGCTGCATCCGTGATCATCTCTGACGCTCTGCCTTGACCTGCTGGCAAACTAGGCATCTCGAAATGAAACGTGATACATCTCTCTTCATCCTGTGCCACCAAAGATGTTCCCGCAAGTCACGGTACATCTTATTGGCACCAGGGTAAATAGAATATCGTGATCGTTGTACCTCCTGTAAGACTGCCTCTACCAGCTCTCCCTTCGGCACGCATAACTGACTGCCATACCTCAAGGATCCATCCTCTACTACGGTGAAGTCATCTAGCAATCTAGCTAAAGCCTGAACTCTGAGTCTGCGGAGGCTCTCATCTGTAGACTGTGCCTCCTTGATCTGCTCCATCAAACCTGACTGAATGTCTAGCACCATCATCTGTATCACTGATCCTGGCCGAACTACCTCGATACCGAGCTTCTCTAGATCTTCCCATAAATGCCGATCTATCATCAGATACCATGCCATCGGATGCCTGCTCAGCGCATCTGCCACTATATTTGCCTTTTCAGGGTGATACTGTAAATCGATGTCAAAGTCCTTCATCAACTCCAACCATCATCTTTTCCTCATGTTCAGCTCCTTCTGTGTGAACACATACTTCAAGCTCTTGTGGTCAGTAAATATTTCCACTCGCTCTCTATATACGTAGTGTTTTCACAACTTGAGTACAAAGATCACCGCAGCTAACTCTAGGTCGTGGGTAGGATAGTTCCACTCATGAGTCCGTAATTATATAGATGCATAAGCAATCACTTTTCCATGCTACTGTAGGACACATCCTAGCCCCTTTCCCGAAGCATCGCTGTATATGGTAAAACCTCCAGATCCTGAAGGTAATGTCAGAACTGGAGCGGTCGTCAGCCTCCTCTTCATCTCCTCAAATGCTGCCTGGCAGTCCTCTGACCAGATGTACTCTTTGTCCTTCCGCGTCAGTTTCGTCATGGGTTCGGCTATCCTAGCAAAGTCCTGGATGAACTTTCTATAATAGCCTGCTAATCCGAAGAAGCTCCTAATCTCTGAAACTGACGTCGGAGCCTTCCATGTCTCAACGGCAGCAATCTTCCTGGGATCCAGTGAGATTCCCTCTCCAGTGACTATATGACCGAGAAACTCCACTCGATCTAAAAGAACTCATACTTCGACAATTTGGCATACAACCTCTCCTGCCTCAGAATCTCTAAAATTGTTCGCAAGTGCTCTGCGTGCTCCTCCGGCATCTTCGAGTATAATAGGATGTCGATAAATACTACGATGAACTTATCCAGATACTGGTGAAATGTCTTATTCATCAAGTTCATAAAGACAGCTGGCGTATTTGTGAGACGAAATGGCATTACCAAAAACTCTTACTGCCCATACTTCGTGTTGAACGCCGTCTTCTGGATGTCTGCAGCTCTGAATTTCACCTGGTAGTAACCGGATCTCAAATCTATCCTGAAAATACCTTCGCCCTACTCAACTGGTCGAACAAATCATCTATCCTGGGCAGAGGATATTTGTTCTTAATGGTGATGGTATTTAACGCCCGGTAGTTAATGCACAACCAAACTGTACCATTCTTCTTCGGTACAAAGAGTACTGGCCCTCCCTATGGAGAAGCACTAGATCGAATGAAACCCTTTTTCAATAGGTCATCAATCTGCTCCTTCATCTCTACGGCCTTCTTGGGGTTCACTCTATAGCAAGCCCGGGATACTGGTGATGATCCCGGCACTAAATCTATAGCAAACTCCACATCTCTGACAGGCGGAAGTCCTGGAAGATCCTCTAGAAATACATCCATAAACTTCCTGATAATAGGGTGTAGCGGTACTAACTCTCCAATTGTCGCACAACAGTTCGGCTCTAAGCTGATCTCCGACCCTGTCCTTCTGACACTGAATGATGCCGTGCCTGGGGGACTGAACAGAATACTACCCACATGACAGTCTATGGCTGTGTGATCATAGCTAAGCCAGTCCATCCCCAATATGATATCATACCCGGGGAGTCGCACCACAAAGAATCGTCCCCTAAACTCTCTTCCAGCTATAGTAATAGAGCATCTATAGATAGCCCTAATGGGCACTGGTCTGCCTCCCGTCATTACTCCACTCATCTCCTCGGTAGGTATAGCTACTAAGTGGTGTTTATGCAAAAACTCTAATGACAGAAAGCTATGCGATGCACCGGAATCAAACAAGCATAAAGCTATAAAAGTATGCAAATAAACATGACCTGTGATGACGTTAGCCGAATAATCTGGCTCCGAAACCTGCTCCAGCTCTGCCTCAAGAGCCAGACTATAAGCCTTCCCCTGGGGTCCCTTCTGCTGCTACAGATGTTGCCCAAACCTCTGCTTCTGAGTCGGGAGTAGCGGTCCTCTAGACGGTGGTTCGGCACCTGGTACCCTCGCTATTGGGCACTTCCGAAGCTGGTGGGTGGCAGACCCACAAGCTAAGCACTGCCTCAACCTCTTTCTACAAATGGAGTAATCATGCCCTGGCCTCCTACAGAATATACACACAACTCCCTTCTGCTGCTGAGGTGCCGGGGCTCTAACTGGTGGGGTCGGGTGACGTGGTGTGGGAGGACGGTGTGTCTGCTAGTGTGGCGCCGGTGCTCTCGGCTGGAAAGCCTGATGCTTGGAAGGTCCCTCGTGGTATACAGAAGCCAGCCTCTTGCAAGACAGAAGACGCTCCTCTATACTCCGGGCCAACTCTAGGCTCTGGTAGTAGTCAGTCGTCCCATTCACTACTATGAGAATACCGATGTCTGGAACTAGACCATGGCAAAACCTACGCATAATCTCCTCTGGGTCTGCAACCAGACTAGGAGCAAAATGGCTCAAACGACTAAACTCTGCTGTATATTTGTCAACAGAACGGTTCTCCTGCTAGATGTTCTGGAATCGTAGCCCCATGGCTACCATAGCTGTGGTCGAGAAGAATTTCTTCTTGAAATGGATCTTAAACTGATCCCAAGTGGTTCTCTCTCTCGCGAATAGCGGCTCATTCCTGAACCAAACTCTTGCCAAGTCTGTCATCAGAAATCTCGCTGTCTCGACCTGGAGGTCACCCGACAACCAAGCTCCTAGGAGCTTCCTCTCTACCGAGTCTAGCCAGTCATCTGCTACTACGATGCCCTCAGTCCCCATGAACTCTCGGGGGTTCAAACCCATGAAGTCCTTGATGTTCCCCGCTCTCTGCCGTGGCTCTACCGGTGGTGGGACCATGGTACGCTCCTCAGAATGCTCCATGCTCTGGCGGAGTAAGGTGGTCTGCTCCTGATGGGTCGTTAGGAACCCCTGGATCAGAGTGAGTAGTTGGTTCCCGTCGAGAGTGACGGAAGCCTGGACAGGTATAGTAATAGGTGGTAGTGGGAGTATCGGGTCCTGCTGGAACTGTGATGTGGAAGGTGGTGAAGGCATCTGGGTTGGTAGATTTGTGGAGTGGGAGAGTATGGTAGGTGGGGTTGGGGGTGCATCGGTCAACTGGTCAACCGACTGGATAGAAAGTGTACCATTCTCAGGTATGGCATACTAGGATGAGCGGGTGAGCACCATCTAATAAATAAAAGAACTTATATGGACTCTTTTAAGTAAACAATCATAAATAACAAGAAAGTCCAATTTGTAATAGCGAGCATATGTTGCGATGCGTTTCCTATGTTGCAATCCTAGTAATCCTCTATGTGTTCTAAAATGTTATTCCTAGTGTTGTCTAGTTACCTTAAGTTCTTAATTGCAGGCATGCTTGGTACAATGACATAACCAAACAATTTAGTCAGGACCTGCATGGGCCACCACTAAAAATGTCACGATTCGCTACCCAAATTGTTGGATCGGACCGAGTCATGTCCAGCCTACGCTTGTGATAAAGCGTAGTAAGCTGTTCTAAAGACAAATAAGATAAGACCAAAGTGTGCTAACAGTTCTATATGTCAAATTGAGTCAGAATATCTCTAAACACAAAATTATCTCGTATATAAATATGTTCCAAGTACACGTCCAAAATGTAAAACTAGGTACAAGTCCAGTCACAAAATACATAGTCTAAAAGATGACTACTCTCAAAAGTCCCGAACAAATAAGCAAACTAGACGAGCTTTCCCGCAGGTACATCCTCGTAAGGTAAAGCCTGATCATCGACGGTAACTCCATAATAGGAATCACATAGCAACTCCTCCTCTGTAAATATACCTACGACGTTATCCTGTCAGGATGGGAGCAAGCACTGATTCTAACAAACTAAATATACGAAACATGAAATAAACTTAAGTATAATAAACAGGAATCATGGCATATCACAATCTATCATGGCAGAGATACATATGTCATAGAGACAGATGTATATGTAATATTTAAAACTGTAGCAGGTATGTGATCGTCAATAGGTGTACAATGTGCAGGAGCACATAATAAATTGTACTTCCGTACAAGTGATACGACGATAGATGTACATACGTATAAATCCGCTTTGAGATAAAAACCTACGGCGTAGTAACATATAAAATGAAACTTTGTTCGTTACGGTAGAGGAGGCATGATCACGTACTCAACTATCAGTTTCTCCATAACCCAGATTCTAAACATGTGAGAGATACAGTTTTTGATATCAGTATTTTAACATGGTTTATACACAATTCATTATATGCTGTAAATAAAGTTTGTAGAGGTACTTGCCTCTAGCAAAGCAAGGTAGTGAAGGAAATGCTATAGATGTCTGGTATCTCGTCACTGTAAAAATAATACATAAACTTAGTTTTCATACTAAGTTAAATACTAGGACACTAGCTGTGCGACACGACTTTCTGACTGGACACCTAGCCAAATGGTGATCTTTAGCATAGGAGACTAATGTGGGGTGACACAACACCTAAACTAACTTTCTAGGGCCTTTTCACTATGGTAGGATGAGGTCCAATACTATAATATCCCAAAATCACATAATACATCGTAAGTCGTAATTACTCAATAAATAAATCAGACTGTACACTGTGTTCCAATAATTTTTAAGATAGACAAAAAGCTCAATTATACATAAAATAAAGTACCATAATGATCCTTATTATTATAGAAATTTATGCTAATTTTTCTAGAATTTAAAACCCTCATAGATATTTATTACAAATCAGTAAACATAAGTATCCTGAAAATGAGTTCTGTTTTCCTATTTTTATAAAATGCCAAATTAATTAATAAATACTAGAAAAACTATATTAAATTAGCTAAATTAATATAGTATTTAAATACAATTCTTTCCATATTTTTACAGCAATTAAAATATATAAAAATTCAAAAACAGCAAGTAACAATTTCTGGAAATTAATTAATTAATTATTTACTATTTCATCCACGTATACGAAATTAAACCGAAGTCCAGAGACGGGACCCAAAGCCATGAATCAAGTCCAATATGACTTGTACAGACATTGAATATATTTAGACACATTTGGGCCCAAAAATCCATACTCGGTTTGGACCACCAAATGGCCATGATTATAAAATACAATAATTTATATATTAAAATATATATTAAAGTATTTTAATAATATACATTTAAAGTAGTGAAATATACAGGTCATAAAATTATATAATAAAATAACTTGTGAATTTACACGTAATAACATTTTGCACAAAATCGTATTTGAAATATATACACATATACAACAAATACATTTATATATATACATAAATATATAGATATCTATATTTCAAATATATATATATATATATATATATATATATATAGATATATTATATATATATATATAATAAATATACATATATATAAAAAATAGTAATATAAAATATTATATATAACATATACAAATACAGTATATATATTATATATATAATAGTATATATAATTATATATATATATATATATATATTTATATCATATATATTCTATATATAATATATATATATATATATATATAGATATATATAAAAATACAGAATATAAAATATATATACTATACAAATACAGTATATATATATATATAATATATATAGATCTATATATATATATATATATATATATAATATATATATATATATATATACTGTATTGTAATGTATATATATTTTATATACGTATATATACATATACAAATACAGTATATATATATATATATATATCTATAATATATATATTATATATATATATATATATATATATATTTTATATATATTTTATATATATATATATATATATATACACAATACAAATACATATCTATATATATATATATAATATATATAGATATATATATATATCTATTATATATATATATATATATGTATTATATGTATTTTTTATGTATTTATGTATAAATACATATTAATATATATATATATATAATATATATATATATATATATATATATTTATACATATTTTTTTTAATACTATATATATACATATATATATATTTATACATAGTATTTGTATATATAATATATGTTTTATATATATATTTATACATATACCTATTATATATATATATATATATAGATATATATATATATATATATATATATCTATATATATATATTATAGGTATATGTATAAATATACCTATATGTATAGGTATTTATACATATACCTATACATATACATATATATATATAATATATATTATATATAGATATCTATATAAATAAAAATATTATAGGTATTATATATATACATATATATACATATATATATATATATATATTTATATATATATACATATATATATATATATATATATATATATATATATATAAAATAAAAAATATATAGGTATATTATATACATATATATATATATATCATATATGTATTATATATATATTATAACAAATAAAAATAAAAAAATAAAAGAACACAAAATGGGGGCTCGAACTCGGCCCGCTGGGACGGGGGGTGGGTCTGAGTGCCACTCGGCTGACTAGTGGGTCAACTCGAGCTTGCTGTTAGGGTTAGGTTTGAGTTAGTTATATAGTGAAATAGAATAACGGGTTGGAAAAGAAACCAAACCCGATAACTCAATTTATTAAAACCATGTCTTGACAGTTTGGGACACGGCACACGAATCATGTGTCCATAGCTAGCACGACCGCACGACACGCAAATGCCGTATGCATGCCTATCACTGAACTTCCCAACACTGGGCGAGTCCACACACGTGTACACGAGACGACTCGACACGTGGAGAGATGACACATACGTGTCCGTCTAGCAGTGGCTTTCGGGGGCGTTGCACGGCAGAGTAGACGTCGGGGTCGTCGGGAAAAAATTACACTGGGTTCGTCTCGTCGATACGAACCGTTTGGTGGTGGTTGGAGGAGGTGGCGTGGCCTGTAGGGGTGGCGCTCCTGGATCTAGGGTTCCGACGAGTTCGTCGGGGAAGAAATACGGTATGGCGGTGGCTAGGGTGGTCAGAGTGATGTCTAGGGTTAGGGTTTAGGTTGGGGGGCTTTTATATGCCTGGAAGGCGGTGGAAATTAGGGTTTAGGGTTAGGGTTACGGTGATTTAGTCGGAGATGATAACGGCCGAGGGTTGCGGTCGGGTGACAGTTTTTCAGAAACACCCCCTTAATTATAGGTATTATAAAAACACCCCACCATCATAGCTATATGCAAATCCAATTTGCATAAATCCCCCCACTCCGCTATGCTCAGTGCAAATAAAATTTGCACAAACAAGCTAATAATTGCAAACTGCTATAAAACAATTAAATTAATTGCAAAATATTTTTAGAACAATTTAATAAATTGCAAATTAATTTTTTTAGCTTTAAAAATCATTTTAAAAATTATTTAAAATCCTAGAAAATTCCTAATAATAATAATAATTCATTTTAAGGATATAAATGATATTTAAAATCATAAAAAAATATTTTAAAAATCTAGGGCCTTACAATTCAGGATTTTATAATTTATTCTGGTTACCAGATTTGTCTCCGGATGATATGTATCAATAACTTGTGGATTGTGGTGATTCTGGGAATGTGTAAAGTAGCTGTGTTGTTTTATATATCTTGTATCTTGGAATTTTCTTTAGAATTGTATAGTTACTTCGTCGTGTCCATCGATGAAGGCTGGACGTGTCCGACTCGTGTCCGATTATTCGGGAGCGGGTCATGACAGATATGTCTACGTCCCACAAAAGTTTGTTAAAGGTCAAGCCTTAGCTGACTTCCTCGCGGCTATCCAATTTCGGAGACGTCTAAACTCTATGACGAGATTCTGGACAAAACTTTGGAATCCAACATGGTTTCAGAAAAAATTCCTGCATGACGTCTATTCTTTGACGGTGCATCCAGAATAGGACCAAAAGGTGCCATTGTCACTGGAGTTGGAATCGTCCTCGTATCGCCAGAAGGATTAGCTATTCAAAGAGCTTTTTCTTTAGACGAGTCGTGTTCCAACAACGTGGCTGAATACAACGCTATGCTTATTGGTCTCTAATTGGCTAAACAATTGGATATTGAATATCTTGAAGTATAGAGACTCTAATGATCGTCAATCAGGTTAGGGGCACGTATGAAGTTCGGCACCAGGATCTCGTCCCATATCATGAAGCGACAGTTAGACTGGATACATCGTTCAAGGGTTTCTTCATTGAACATGTACGTTAGGCATGCAATACAGAGGCTGATGTATTGTCACGACCCACACCCGGTGTAAGGGCACGAGAAGTGGTTACGTCCAGTCTATGCCGCAGTGTGGTAGTAGAACGCTGTCCTAAGTCACACATTTATTACAATCTAGAATATGCTCCGAAAGGAGAAACAATATAATAAGTAAACTCAATCACAACTAAGATGGAAAAGAAGATAAAATAATCAACAGAGAGAGTCACAAATATAATAAGTCTTGGTGTGAACCACACCATAAATAATCTCAATACAATCACAATGTCTCATAATAGGTAATGATATAAGTCCAATCTAAACTCATGGCAAGTCCTCAATGACTACTGGATCCTGCTAAGGGTCCAGGTCACCTGTGTCAACTAGGCCTGCTCCATAGTAAGTGTCACAGCAATCCTCATCATCTTATATTTCAACAGGTCCAGTTAGGACAGGAACGAAAATATATATCTCACACAGATCATAACATGAAAGAAAATATAAAAACAAGCTATAGAATAATATACATGAACTGCTAAAAAGAAATATGACTGTAAAAGAGAACATGATATATAAAAATAGATATACATGATATAATAAGAGAATTGAACTAACTACATGGTGTAGAGCACATCTGGTTATGTAAACTGACTTAGGTTATACATGACTTAAATCGAGTTTGGAGTTGCACATGAAAAGGGTGTAGATCACATAATCAATAAATACTCCTCCTACCCCAATCAGCACACAGGACTGTCCAGGTTATGTATTGCACATAAAAGTAGTGTGTCACCTGGATAGCTATTCCACATGAACACTGGGTTATACATGAAGGCTCACATGATCATGAGTGTACATGAATGTCATATGAGTATACATGAATAAATACGAATATAATGAGTAGATAATGCACATGATAAAGTACATGAGCACAATATACCTGATGTATCCGAGGGGATAACATCGCATGAAGAGATCCATATAGTACTAATCCGTGATAATACGTGACAGCAACAAGTAAACTCGTATATAACAAGATATGTCTAAGCAAGAATGAAACGGTCAAAGAATGTACTCGCGGGCAATCCAAGCTGATGAGGAAGTGTGACTGAACTGGAGTAATGTAATCCTATTTAAAACAACCACAAGTCAACAAGGTCTAAAAATCATAGGAATGCTTACAATGCAATTCTACATGATTCTAGGTCCTTATAGGTCAAAGTCAACCCTTGGTCAACTCTAGTCAAACCTAGTCAACTCTGGTCAAACTTGGTCAACTGAAGGTCAGCTAGTCTATTTACTAATTTTTGGTCAAGCACAAGTTTTCAAGTCATTCTAAGTTTCTTGATTTGGATCAAGTTTGACCCAAAGTTAACTTTTGTCAACTTGGAAACTTGTCATTCGACTCGGTCATTCTAGGCTCCTTTGGTCAATCCTAACCTGACTCAATACTCCCTAGGTCACATTCACAAGCAACCAATATATATATATATATATATATATATATATATATATATATATATATATTATATATATATATATATATATATATATCCTCCGTCCCCTCTGCCGAGGTACAACCCCCTCCACCGGCTAGCCGAGGTCCAGCCCCCTCCTCCGGCTCCCTCCCTTGAGGTCGAGCCCTATCCATCGGAGTTGAGCCCCTCCCCTTGCTCTCCGGTGGAGTGCAGCCCCCCCCCCCCCCCCCCCCCCCCCTCCGCTCCCTCTACCGATTGCCAGCCCCCTCCATAGGCACCCTCCGGTTCCCTCCGTCGAGGTCGAGCCACTCCACCGGGGTCGAGCCCCCCTCCCCTGCTCCTTCAGTGGAGCGCGGCCCCCCTGCTCCCTCCTTCGAGGTCGAGCCCCTGGCGTCGGCTCCCTCCCCCTCGGCGAGGTCGAGCCCCCCTTCCTCCTCCGGCTCCTCCCCCTCGCGGTCGAGCCCCTCCACCGGGGTCGAGTCCCCCTCCCCTTGCTCCTCCGGTGGAGCGCAGCCCCCCCCTCCGTCCCCTCTGCCGAGGTCCAGCCCCCTCCACCGGCTAGCCGAGGTCCAGCCCTCCACCGGCTCCCTCCCTTGAGGTTGAGCCCCCTCCACCGGAGTTGAGCCCCTCCCCTTGCTCCTCCGATGGAGCGCATCCCCCCCTCCGCTCCCTCTACTAAGGTCCAGCCCCCTCCACAGGCTCCCTCCGGCTCCCTCCGTCGAGGTCGAGCCCACTCCACCGGGGTCGAGCCTCCCTCCCCCTGCTCCTCGGTGGAGCGCGGCCCCCTGCTCCCTCCTCCGAGGTCGAGCCCCTGGCGCCGGCTCCCTCCCCCCTCGGCGAGGTCGAGCCGCCCTTCCTCTCCGGCTCCTCCCCCCTCGCGGTCGAGCCCCCTCCACGGGGTCGAGTCCCCCTCCCATTGCTCTTCCGGTGGAGCAACCCTCCTCCGCTTCCGGCCAGAGGCGCTTCCAGCCGGTCTCGAGCCGCGCTCGCCTGCTCGGGCCATGTGCTCGTCCCCTTGGGCGGAGTGCCAGTCGGTCTCGAGCCACCATCCGCGCCTCGCCTCCTGGCCGTCTTCCCTCGTCGGAGGGTGTCCTCCTGGCCGTCTCCGCTTCTCCCTCCCCGTCCCCGCTCTCCTTCCGCCCTTGTACCTCCTGGCAGGCATCCTCCGCCGGAGCCCCCGGCTCCGGAGTGGCGCCATGGCGGGGGGCCCGATGCTCCCTCGTGTTGCGTGCCCCATCGGGCCAGCAGTGCTGCGCAACCCTTCGGGTTCCGTGTCCTCGGGCCGCACACCCGGTGCATGGGGCAGCGTGCACATCTCCCATAGGGCAGTCAACCGAAACCGATTTCAAAATTCGAACTTTTTCGAATTTTACAATTTACCCCTCAAACCTTTTGTATTTCTACTGTGCATTCCAGGGTCCTTTTGTGTTTTCGATCCTGGCACCTGTACTGCTCGTTAAGAGCCCCCTTTTTTATTCAATAAAATGTTGTTTATTATATATATATATATATATATAGATATATATATATATATATATATATATATATCTATTATATATAATATATATGTTTTTTTTGTTTTTTTTAAAGAAAAGAAAATTATTGAAAAAACAGGAAAGCAGCGACTGGCCCATTGGGCACCAGCCCGATACAGGTCCAAAACGGGACCAAGGGCAGAGCCCACATCGGCTACTGCCGGCTATAATATATATATATATATTATATATATATATATATATATATATATATATATATATATATATATATATACAGAATGAATGAACGAATGTGTGTATATATATGTGTGTGTGTGTATATATATATGTACACACACACACACACAATACTATCTTGTGAAAAGGGATTGTGTGTGTGTGTGAAGGAAAGCTGCTGCTAGGGGGTATAATTCTGAGATTAAATAGTTATAATACCACTATATGAATATCTCATACATATATACACATATATACACAATCTATTTAAAGGAGACTTTATACATACTATACATAACTTAATATATACACATATATGAAAAGGAGAGAAAAATGTTGGGTTTACAATGGGAAAAATAAACTCAGACCTGGGATGATCTAGCTCGACAAAACTCATCAAAAAAAAAAAAAAAAAAATATATATATATATATATATATATATATATATATATATATATATATATATATATATATATACAAACTCACATGTCTCAAGAAAATCCACCGCATTGACATACTAATCATCATAGAACCCAAATTTCGAAAAAAAAAACTCAAAGCTCTCAAACTCACGCTCGGCTTTCCAGCCGCGGTGGCCGATGCAAAGATATCTAGATCTTCTTCGGCTCCGGCATCAATTTCGGTGCCATCCACGACTCTAGACAAGCGCTCTCTTGCGGAGTAGAGCACCCAGCGCTTCAGAGCCGATCCCTCATATCCGAAGTTCACGAGAGTTGTGACCTCACAGAGAAAGGAGCTCTGGGCCACTCTGACGGACACGTACCACCTCCATAGCAATCTCACGTAGTTGTGTTCGGAGACTTAAACACTATTTCTTCAAGAGAGAAG